>SNQJ01S0065382.1:24290-40513 GCA_010110895.2 Picea sitchensis | reverse complement strand
TAGTACATTTTAGTAATTCCAAATTTAAGTAATAGCATTGGGATTTTTTTATGTTAGCATGTGTACAACAATGATACAACATCAACATAACATCGATATACATGTATAATGTTATGATCCTTAAACCTTAAACTTGAATCATAAACAATATCGGAAATTCTCAAAGCTTCATTCAATATCAAAACCCTTAGGGTAGGGAAACACCTTACAATGATCCTTTTATTGAAAGAATCCACTATTGTTCACTTGTCTCTTAAGATGTGGTGACCTATCAATGAGTTAAGTTCCAATAAAAAATACTCCAATACATACTCCATAAGGAGGAATCCATCCTTATTTATAGATACTAGCAAATCCTAATCATAACCACCTCTTAACTACCTAGTGGACCTTCTTTAATAACATCTCATTACATTTATTCCATGCTAACTAACTAGTGGATTGTATTTAATAAAATAAGCATAACAAACTTATTACACTTTACAACGAATGACCACCATAAATACCTACTATTACTCTAGTGGGCCCATCAACCCCCTAATTGCACCCAATTGGAGTATCCGAACACTCCATTCCTCAATGCTTGTAGTGAAGATGTGAAATAATAAATGAAGATCCCATGTATAGATGTTGACCGCAAGGCTGAAGTAGACCAAGGAATCAAGGTCCCATGTACAAGGGATGACCACAACACTGAAGTAGTCCAAGAAGCTCGCCCATAAACTTAGGTCCCATATCTAAGTGCTCATGCTAACTCCCAACTAATGATAGATGAGCTTGATAAATGACTAAGTACTATGCTCCAAATTCCCGCCATGATCATGTGGATTCAAATAAAGAGAATGATCCATGTCCAAAAATATCATCCCCATAAATACAAAAGGTGGATTATGGATATGGAAAGAATACTACCACTGAAGAATATTGATATTGACAATTGGTAGTGTAATCAAGATTGGATCCTTATTTGATTTGTCATCTATATTGGTACTTTCTAGGTGAAAAAATTGAAGGAATTGGCTTGTAGGGCCCATTTTAGTGGTAGGCCCTAGTTTAGAGATTTAGGGTCCGAAACCTTCTAGATCCATTTTGATGCATCAAATTATATTTTTGGGTGACAAAGCTTTGTGAGCATAGATCAAAACCCCTTTACGCTATTCTACACATTGAGATCTTTCCAATGGTGCAAAAATCACCTCAATTGGAGGATGTATGTGGAAGTTATGCCTCCCACAAGTTGACCACCATGGTACAAGTGGATGCTATGCCAACCCCCATTACTCACACATGTGAGGCTAGCCATGTGTGTAATTTCAAGAAGATTCTAGAAGCTCCAAAACCTTATCACTAATTGAGGGTTGAGGATGCAAAAACCCTAACCCTAGACGACTATCAGGCTATGTTAAATACCATGTTGCTAGGAAGAGAGGGGTTCCATTCTTTAGCATTATACGTGTTCCATAGTTGAGCAAAGAATCTAGGAGTGGTATTTTGAGAGCATAATAGAGGAGGTAGGAGATTCTATAGCAACCATTCAAGCCATGGTGTCAAAGAAAACTCCATAGTGAGTGCCCCTTTCTTTATACTTGATTTTCATAATCGAAGGTCCGAATAATAGATAATAGAGCATAGGCCTCACCTTCTAGCCGAGTTTTTCTCCCGTATTGCATTTCCCATGATAGAACTTGTGTTCATTTGTGTGGATGGCATGTTCATTTTCTTATTCTTTCTTTTTCATATTTCATTTATTTTCATAAATTTGAGCAATAAGCTAGTACTAACAAATATGGGATCTAGGGAAATAATTTGCATAATCCAAGATTTTAGAATATTACACTATGTTGTGATGAATTGGTCTAGTGGAATATCCATGACAATTTACTGATCATAGTCATACCAGAGTCTCAACTTCCCTAAATGATGTTCTCTACACAAGGTGGAGTAGAGTCAACAAATAAAAGGTGAAAGTAGTTGTCTTCCAAAATATGACAACCATCCATATACCAATCATCACAAGCCTCCTCAAAATCATACCAATAAATACTCCATAAGGAGGAATCCACCCTTATTTATAACTACTAGTGAATTATAATCATAACCACCTCCTAAGTACCTAGTGGACCTTCTTTAATGAGGTATCATTACATTTATTCCATGCTAACTAACTAGTGGGTCTTATTTAATAATAACATACATGGTGGACCTAGTCCACTTTACAATGAATGGCTACCATAACTAATTGTTATTACTCTAGTGGGCCCTTTGACCTCTTCATTACACCCGTAAGAAAGATCCCAAAACATAACATACTAAAATTATGACATGTGACATCCTCACACCAAAATCACATTAAAACATATGATGTATGGTGCACAATAGAAATCACACAAGTTCAAAGACATGATTAACCATACTTCTATTTTTTTTTTTTTCATGTAGAGGATCATATTCCACAATTACTTTTGTCTATATCCTTGGACAATCATAAATGACCCATGATTAACCATACTTCTATTTTTTTTTTTCATGTAGAGGATCATATTCCACAATTACTTTTGTCTATATCCTTGGACAATCATAAATGACCCGTTGACTGCCACTTGTGGGGGGCATTACCTTTGTACCTTCATCCAACCTAAAACCCATCACAGTTGCTCAAATTTAGACCATACACCCCAACAACACACAAAATACTTGTAATAACTATTGGTAGATTTGAACTCACAAACTCTTAAAATTTGAAGATAAAAAAAGGTCTCGATTATACATTGAGCGAAGCCAAAACTAGAAATCTAACAACACTTATATTCATCAAATACTTTGTATTATAAATTAAATTAAAATTATAAACATTAACAATTCAATCACTCAAAAAATATTCAAACTCAAAAGAGATATAAAATGAATTCGGATGTGGCCAAAATCTATAAAGTCATTTGGAATGTAAAAGATATATTTACATCACCATTGGTTGTAGAGTGCTCTTCTTACACAAAAACGAAAAACAGGCTAATAAAGCATGGTCCTACAATAATTTGAGTTTTTTTAATTGCAAGTGTATTATAGTGAGGATTTGTATTATATTGAGGATTTCGTTTAGTAGCAATGTTTTTTTTAAATGGTGTATTGAGTGTATATATATTGCGAATAATTTCAAAAGCGTTATCCTTATGAGATCATGACTTTAATTTAAATATTTAAAATATTAAAATAAATTCAATTAAAATTATAAATGAATTATTATAAATATTAATTTTAAAATATAATGAATTATTTTATTAAATTTTGGAAATGATGTAAAGTGATCAAATTATTTTTTAATTTGTTTTAGCGTGATATTTATAAAGAAGTTATTTTCTTGGATGTTCACAATTCCACTCATATTTTTTGTTAGATTATTTTTATGTTATATAAGAGAATGAAAAGAACTAGTTTCATGTTTTGAGATTTAGAAGTATTCCATGTTTAATTAATCATTGATTAATGATAGCCGAATATGTTGTATCTCAAAACAAAATTTATTGGTTGCAAAAAATTATAACCAAATTTATGGTTTGAAAGTTTATTGTTTCTCTAGAATATGTTTATATTGAAGATTGGAGAAGTTGTTGAGGATAATATCATTCTATATTTTGAAATCTCCTCACCTCATAATTATAATTAGGTTCTAATCAACATGTTTGGGCAGTGAAAACAGTTAACATGAGGTTATTGTTTCTTTTTAAGATTCAAATTTCCAAAATAAGAAACAATCTCATGAGCATGAATCGTGCTTTCATATTGGAAACACAAAAATAAATTCTTCTTCCAAACATTTGCTAGGACATTGTTGAGGCCTCAACATGACCTAAGACCATTGACTTGGGTATCTCTTTTTAATTTTTTAAATCAAAGCCTCTAAACTTAGATGTTGCTTCTTTGGGTTTCATTATTTTCCCGCTTTAATCTGTTTCCATGAAAGCTTGTTTATGTTGCATTATCATTTTTTTTACCTCACAATTTTGCTTTCTTGCACTTGTAGCATTGCATGCATCTTAGTTTGACATTACGCCTTTGAGATTTAATCAACTCTAACCTATATGAGTGAGCATGCAACTTTATCTAGACCTAATGGAGCTATTTTTCATTTCCGACTAACTCAAAATTGTGTTTCAAAGGGAATTGACAACTTTGCCAGGTGTTTGGTATTAGGTTGTTCTATATGTTAGTTAGCCTTTTTCGCTGGTTAAAATATTTTATATGGTGATGAATCATGATAATATTAGTCAGTGTCTTGGAAGCCTATACAACAAATATGTAAGATGAGCTAACATAATTCAATTTGGACAAAACAATATTTTAAATGGAACTTAAACTTTCATTAAAAATTGTTTTGATACATTTTTCGCTCTTGACTATGTAGATCCGATGAAATGTATTGAGATGTATCCCAAGCGAGGAAATTTGCATAGGATTTTCCTCATAACCTCCTGATAAAATCAACTACAAACAAGCTTTTAAAGAAATCGATAAAGTGAAGTCTGGCCTTAAGAAAAACGTAGTTAATAATCCTTCACTATAACAATCTTTCTAGATATATGGCTGTAGATTAGTTTTAGTATTGTCTACTAATGAAGGCCTTTGAATTTGCAATCAATCATTACGAAACATGAATCATTGGCTTGAAGAAGCTTCTATCAATTTGGCAATAACACCTGACATATATAAGCACTTCTAAATCTTGATAGAGGGCTTGAAAGCCTTGTTAAATTATGTTTTTGGATAGTGGGCTAACTGAAGCAGCATATTGGACGTGATAGACAGTCTTTTCCTTATCCCAATATGAAGGAAAACAAACTTTGCATCGTATTGTACATGTTTTAACTTTAGAATGGTGAATTAAAGTGTAAGTCATCTCTTATATTGCACGAGGCACAAAACCCCACATGCATTAACCACATTAAATCACAACAATTGATATATATAATTTTCTCCATATCAAATTGATGACATACGGGGAACCATGTTCAAGTTTTAGCATGGGGTTTGGGTGTAGTCTAAACATTCTATGTTTTTTACTTTTAGGTAACTATCATTGGAATCTGGAAACATAATTGTTTGAAAAATCACAGTTTTACATTATTTAAACCATGTTTTTGAATGCATAAATCGATTTAGTGCTATCAAAATCCTCAAGGACACTCACAATATCTAATCTCAACCACTTAAATCTGCAATTTTCTAATTTTCTGATCAGATTTTGGGCAAATCTCGTCGAAAAATATACCCAAAAAGATAAAAATGTAGAACATTTAAACCAAGTCATAAGATTTGACCTCTTAGTAATGGTAAGTCCTATAATTTATGAATCTATTTGACATTTTTTTAGAATTTTGTATAAACCTTTTGATTTTTGATATATCAACATCACCATAACCTCTTCATAACCTGTTCATCTTAATTAGAGGGGATATTATTGTCTTAGGGGAAATTTGCAAGATGAACATAGTCATGCACAACATCTTAGTGGGTAGAATAAGCTTAATTGCAAAACCAATAAAGAAACGCGACTATATAGGTATGAAGGTCATTCCTACCTTAGTGTTTCATTTGCATTGCCAAATAGATAAACATCACTTAAATTACCGATGAAAACATTTTCATTTTATTATTTATCATGCATTATTATTATTTCTATTAAAATTATAATAATTATTGCTTTCGATGGAGGAGATACCAAGAAATGTAAAGTGCCACTTGTTAAAAATATGACTTGAATATTATTTCTGACAATGATGAGTGCTCTAACCTTCATCATAAAACAATTGAAGCAATGTAAAATGATTCACACGTGTACTATTTCAAACTCAAGAAAAGAGGACATGGACCCAACATAACTCAAAAGGAAGCACACTTGGTTCTATTGAAATATTGAAAAATATTACTCATGTGAGCATATTTACATGATCACTATATGTGATCCTAAATTTGGTTTTGTGAAAGGTTTTGAAGGCAAAAAGGAAGCACACTTGGTTCTATTGAAGTATCACTCATGTAAGCACATTTACTTATCACTCATGTAAGCACAATAACATGATCACTATATGTGATCCTAAAATTGGTTTTGTGAAAGGTTTTGAAGGCATCCCCGATTGTTTTAAAAGAAGGACCAGAAAAATATTTATTTTGAAGGTGAACATTTTAAGATGAAGGCGAACTTCTTTAAATAAACCCTAATTGCTTCTTGGTAAGAAAATCAATAAATGTTAGTTATTGGAGAATACACTTTATAAATGGAATGAAATTAAAGGAGAAAGGATCTCTTACTTTGAGAATATAATCTCTTTTGTTATGTTGTGAGTGAAAAAGACCAATATTGGTTCTTTTGTATTATGTTGTAACATTTTAAGATGAAGACGAACTTCTTTAAATAAACCTTAATTGCTTCCTGGTAAGAAAATCAATAAATGTTAGTTATTGGAGAATACACTTTATAAATGGAATGAAATTAAAGGAGAAAGGATCTCTTACTTTGAGAATATAATCTCTTTTGTTATGTTGTGAGTGAAAAAGACCAATATTGGTTCTTTTGTATTATGTTGTAACTGTTTTTTTTTTATTTCTTAATGAGAGAAGCCATTGCTAGCCAAGATTGTTGTTGAAGATTTTTGCTATGGGAATGGTATTTTTTTGTCATAGACTACTCTCATAATCTAGTATTTATTCTTACTTTCTATTGTTGGCATTTTGGCTAGTCTATGTACAAAACTATCACTTTCAGATTTGCTTGCACGATATCCTTAGATTGTTGTTTGTTATTTGTGAACTAATTCCACATGATCACTCTACATTTGCTCCAATTAGTTCTATGCTCTTTCTGGTTTTGTTATATTAGTTTATGGCATACTAAATTTTGCATAAATAATTTAGTTGCATTTTTATTCGTTGCATTTAAAGAAAACCTTAAATGGTGGATCATGTTGTAACTAGTAAAACTCCAAAACTAGTAATAATTGTTAGGCTTAGATTTAGATGGGTTTTCCTACACCAAATGGGAGAGTTTGATTGAGCCTCTTTTCTGGGGATAACCCCTGCTCTTGATGCTAGGTATTTTTCTTTGATAATAGACATATGTTCACAGGTTTCAAGAGGAATAAAAATTAAAAAAAAAAAGAGTATCCACCTAAAAATGTGGCTATAAAGAGGCTTTATATATTAATGTGATACATAAATTCACTAAATCCTATGCAAAGAAACATTCGTTTGAAATCATAAAGTTCATAGCCCCAAAAAATTTATGATTAGGAATGACATAGAAACTATAATGACCCAAAATAAAAATAAAACTCTCCCATTTTCACCCAAATATACCCACAAACAACCATTTGTAGAATAACTATGTGATATGTTTACAAGCCATATTAAAAGGCATAAAAATAATCTCCAAACAAGTAATATTAATAAGTGAATATAATCTCCAAATTACAAAGATAAGATAAAGACAATGCTGAATTTGTTAAAAAAAATCATTAAATGTAATAGGAAGGATTCTAATTTGAGTGAAGTTAATTATCTTTCATAAGGTATTAAAGGAACCTTGGTACAATTCATAATCATTTTCATTTAATACAACATGACATCACTATTTTGTACTAGATATTAACTCATCTTGGACATGTTATGAAAACCAAACCAAGTTCTTTTTATATCGTTTCAACTTTAAACATGAGATGCATGGCAGTTTGAGATGGATCAAACTTCCCAACTTAAAATAAAAATGAATTTACAAAATATGATACTACATTTTCTCTGATACCAATAAACTCTTAAATTAAATGTGAGTGAGTTGAGGAATATTAGTCTCATTTCCGATAAAAATCTACAAGAAATTTCTCTATTTTTAATAACCAACAAAACCCTTCTAAGTCCATTCAAAAGAAAGAGATATACCTATAAAAGATAACAAGACAACTAAAAAGAACATAGTTCCCAACCTAAATTGATATGAATTTACAAAATATGTTACTACATTTTCTGAAAGTGAATGAGTTGAGAAGCATTAATTTCAATTTGAATAACAATATACACAAAATTTCTAAACCCTTCCTCGTAGTGGAAAGGAAAAGGAAAAGATACCACCAATGCCCAAAAAGGATTTTCGGAAAGTGAATGAGTTGAGAAGCATTAATTTAAATTTGAATAACAATATACGCAAAATTTCTAAACCCTTCCTCGTAGTGGAAAGGAAAAGGAAAAGATACCACCAATGCCCAAAAAGGATACAAGTAAGGATAACCCAAGTTGTAGGGGTTCATCTAACCTATAAACAAGTTGTAGCTTATGCAATCCTTTTTTTTTTGGTCCTTACCGAGATGAACAAGCGAGCAAATTATTATATTATTATAGTGGTTTCTTCCAACCAGCCATTAACACCACATGAAAACCATAAAAATAATGTCCCCTCGATTTTACTAGTGTAGATGAAGAAGAATGGGTCTAAAGACCATTTTGGTAAGGTATCCCATTTCCACTTAAAAATGTTTTTGTCAACGACTCTAATTATTATATTTTTTTGTTTTTATCGTATGATTAGAAAGGCTATGTAAATCATGGCCACGTAAGTAAATACATGATATATTTAAAATCCTAGTTATTTTTTTGTTAGACAACTATAAATTAAAAAAACAAGACTATAAAGTTGTATTAATTAAAAAGATCATTGCTTTACTTAGACATCGAAGTACAATTTAGAAATTTAACCTCTCTTCTATCATAAAAGGCCTCTCAATCCCATAAATATATGGGAGAGGCCTGGCTTCTATTATGTTTCTTATGAGCTAATTTTATTTTTCTTTCATGTGTAATAATATTGTATGACAAACTAGTTACATAATAAAATTAAAAAAATAAATATAAAATCTTAAGTTAATTTGAGGAATTTAAATAAATGGTGCCATACAAGGTTGATTAAGGTCGATTGGAACTTGATATTTTGTTTTGTTTTTCTTTTCATTATCTAAGTTCCCCTTTTTATTTCCTTGCTCTTGTGAATGTGTAATTAGAGATCTAGTCACTACATCTTTGTAGTGCAACACAAAATTTTCAAGTTCGTTTGTCAATGTCTTCATCATGACCCTTCCTTGGATCTTGGACCCTTTCCTTATCTTATCTTCTTGACCATATTCTCTTTGAGTGTTAAATTTGTCTATGAGCTCCATATTTCATTGTTAGGGGAGGGTAGGAGTCCACAATTTCCCATTTAACGTAAGGTAGATACTCATTCTCCTTCCCAAGAAGAGGATGGAGTTTTTTATCTGTCTCCACATCTAATATTGTTAATCTGATTTGGCTTGTCCCCAAAGAAGATTCCTTTTGCAAAACAAGAAGATTCATGTTTTTCATAATGTCATCACTATTAGCATTCTCAAGAAGGGATCCTTGAAGGTCTATTCCTTTTGGGCTCAATTTCGCACATGTCTCCTTTAATATCCTTTTATAGGACATGGTCCATATTTACAACGGTCACCAAGTGATTGTAATTGGAAGGACCCATATTAGGATATTTGGGAGATCGTGGTGGTGATGAATTTTTTCAGATTCATATTGGGTGATCTGTAAACTGTCATGGATATCCCACTAGTCACACCACATCTAATAAAACACTGAAATCTTTACTGTGAAGGGAAATATTTACTTTAAAGGTTAATTTCCTTTATATGTAAGATTCTTTAATTACTGGTTTTCTACTTAAAATGTATGAAATAGATGAAATGCAAAAAATAGAGAACATAAATAAATAAGCACACACCATCTAGAGATAAACACATGATATTACCTAGGAAACCCAATATGGGAGAAAACCCAGCTAGATTCTAATTGGAGGAGGATAGACTCCAGTAAAACTTTATGCAAAGTGATTTCAACACATATGTATAAGAGTCTTGAAGCCCTTTTGGCTCTACCATCTTCAATAAATTTCACCATACTATCTCATATTTCTTTTAGAGGTAATCTATCCTATATTATCAATGGGTGGTATGGGAAGAGTAATGAAAGATGCACAACAACAATTTCTCTTGATGGGTTAAAATCTAAAGAGCTTTCATTAAGGTACATTTTGTATATACCATGAAATTGGGGCCAAATCATAATATTAAATCTGTGTTTTTCTTTCACTGGAATAGAAAGAAAAATAACCTCTCCCATATGCAAAAAAGTAGATTTAAACCTGCAACTTTGATTTCCAAACTTGCAAGATCCATTGATCTACTAAAAAATGTCTAGGCCATAAACTAATGAATTGACCATTCAAGTCTCAGATCAAGAAGATATTGTCCTTTCAGCATGGTTTGATGGTTGAGATAGGTATAAGTGGAATGCTATTTTCTTTCTTCACAAAATGATATGTAGGATGAATATTTTTGGAATGACTTTTTTTCTTTAGTTATCAAAACTTGGTAGCCAGTGGTTTCAGTGTCAAAGACATGTTATTCAAGCATGCTCCAGGGAAGGATGAGACACCCATGGCGATATCCAAAGTTGAATATTGAGACAAGAGATTCACATTAGACATGGTGATAGTAGGGCATTGATGGACCTCTATAATGTCTATCAAAAGGCCCATCTATGACACACTTTTTGACCACCTTTGTATCTATAAACTCACATTTTTTACCACACTTAATATAAATTGTTCTTGCTTGCAAGTTATTTAATGAGTGATTTGAGTTTGTGATGTGATGAGTTATGATTATGTTTATTTTTAGTTTTCCAGATAATATTATGTATGTAGCCTAACCTAAATAGGTCGAGCCACACATGGAAGGTTGCAGGTCCTAACACTTGGATACAAAAAAGGGATCTTGTCCCCTCACCTACCACCAGTTTGTTTCTAGACATTAACGAGGCACTTTAGTCCAATCTCCTCAAAATCAGACTCTAGGGGACCAAGAAGACAACCAATAGAGAACAATGATCCTGATTAAGGGAGTCTTGGGGATCAAATCCATATAGCATGTTGATGCCGAGAGAAACCACAATCGAATCCTTGTTTCCAATATTTCATCTAAAGAACCCCATCTTGGATTTGTGCCAAGGAATGGTGAACATAGGTCAATGACCTTAGAGGATTTCTTGAGAACTCCATGGTGTGCTTGCAATCATGTGTAGTCACTTGATAGTTGTTTCCATGCTAGGAAGTAACCGATCCCGATCCTAGCTGAAGAAGGTGACCATACTTCCTTTCATAGGATTGATATGTGGTGTAGTAGGATGGGATCACACTAAACAATAAGACCAACATTCAAATTTTCTTCATGACTACCAAGAAGGACTGTCTCCAAGACATAGAGGGATATGGGAATGGATGTTGAGTCCAGATTTCGGATATGGAGATTGCTCAAAGATGAGAGTCAGTGAGAAGAGTTTTTCATTGTAGGGAAAAGCAAGCCAAAACCATAGCCAAATCCATAGTCGAGGACCAAATCCAGTAGCCATAGCCACAATCCATTTCCAAAGAAAGAGTTAGAGCTATATCTAGGATCCAACGTCAAAGCCATATTCTAGACAAGTAGACAACATTGATCCAACTTGGTTTCCTTGAGCTTTTGGAGACCGAAAAGCCTCTCAATGGGGAGGTGTGATTCAAAATGGATCTGAACTGAGAATGGGTAAGACTCAATACCTACAAGACAACATGTTAATTAACCAAGGTCATGAAATCTATGTAAAATGATGCAAGTGTAAAGTTGAAAAAGACAAATGAGGATGTAAGAGAATAGTTAAAAAAAAAAGTGAATGAAAGAAAAAAAAATATGAGAGAAGGCTAAGGAATGGGAAGTGAAGAGCCATGGTTATTGGCCTTCCCTTACCCCCTAACTCTCATTATTTATTCCCTCACTCTCATTCTCAAAGGGTCTTTTGGCCAAGGATGATCTTGATTGGATCATTATATTATTTTTCATCCATATCGATGCTCTTAGAGTGGAAAATATTGAAGGAATCAACTTGCAGGGTCATTTTAGTGGCATGTCTCTGTTTGGAAAGTTGGGGTATGGAACCTTCCATATCCATTTTGAGGCATTAAACAACAATTTTTGGGGTTATGGTGTCCAAAACTTATGAACACCCCCTTGACAATGTTCTACACTTCGAGACCTTTCCAATGGTGCAAATCATGCGTCAATCAGAGCTTGCATGCAAAAGTTATGCCTCCCACCTGTTGACCTATCATGTTGACCACATATGTATGAGAGGATCCCACGTCAACCCCCGTTACTCATGCATATGGGGCTATCCATTTGAGGACTTTCAAGAATAATCTAGAAGGTAGAAAACCTTATCACAAATGAAGGTTGAGGATGATCTGAAATCGATGCTTAGTAATTTACACCTTGACTTTGATTTAACAAGATCTTTTCTAACAATGCATGTGAATTATATGAGCAGTAGAAAATATTAAAGAATGAAGAGAACTTGCATAAAACACAAAGAGACAAACTATAAACAGATTGAACACCAAAAATTGATAATGAAGTTCAACAAATTTGCCTACGTCTCCGAGCCTTTAGCTGTAGTGCGAGAGGCTTCTTTATTATTCCTCAATGCTAAAAAATATACTTCAAAATTACATCACTCAGTTCTCTGACTGAATCATCTGTATTCTTCTCTTTCTCAGGAACCTGATACAAAAAATCGCACTAAAAAAGGCGGAGTAGAACTCCCAGAATAAGCCTCACAAGCTCAAACACTCTTCTGGCTTCACTACATAAAATGACTTCAGCCTTCACAAATTCTTCTTGAATTTGCTGCCAAACTTCCTTCTAATCTTCTATTCAAGAACTCCTTGAATAGATTCAAACAAGCCTCACTGAGATCCCCTCTCAAATGGGCTCAAACAAGCCTTTCTTATAAAAACTCCCTCTCCTCACTCTTGCTTCAAGAGTCACTTGTGACTTGTTTCAAAGCTACATAATGCTTGGTTTATATAGGATTGGGGTTGGGTTTCACATGCCAACTTCCTCCCAATATCTGGCCTCAAAATGGGCTCTAGATCCTCATTTTTGGGGAAAAATCCACCAAAGTTAGCATAAAAAACCATAAAAATCCAATTCTAAAGTGGAAAACCCACTTTTGGAAACATAATGCTTGCGCGCCCCTTTTATGTTTGCACCTAGTCATATGGTAAGGGATGTGGCCAAGCACTAGGCACCCACACCCTTTTCCTCTGCCCCTATTTTCATAACATCCTTGCTCTGGTCGGTGGGTTAGCCCCCACTAACTGGGGATTATCCCCTAAAATCTGCACAACACCATAACAAAAGGCTTATTTTCCATATGTTTAAACAAGAAACACAATAAATTGGTTGGTAATCATTATATGGTTAGGTTGTTGTTGGGTCTGGAGGTCAGGGGTTTGAACTGCCGGACGTGAATTTTTTTTGACTTGGCCATCATTAGCCTTATCCGGGGTGTCACGTGGTGCCTTGTGATTGGACCACGTGTTATGTTGTGATTTTCCACCGTATCGTCTATTCAACATACAGTCACTGATCACGTCAGCTGCCAAATCAACTGCACAGCCAACACCCCTACCACATGTCACACCCTGAGGATGCCAATTGTCCATCGGTACTGCCATGTGTCCTCCTCTGAGCCTGCCACGTTTCATTCGTACAACCATGTGTCAACTTTTTACTGGTCCAAATTGACCCTTGAAAATACCAAATATGAATTCCACATTGAATGTCCTGGTGTTTCCACGTGTCCTACTAACATCATCATGATTTCATGTTGACGTACTTCTGACGTTAGCAGTATGAACTATTGAATTGATTTTGTCTTTTTTCCTATTTGACCTGAACTTCAGATCATGACAATTTCGCCGTACAGAGTCCATTTTTGAAAAAGAATATACTGTCGAAATCGAAATGTCGAGCACTACGCTAAACAGTCTAGACTCAAAAATCGACTAAAATAAACAAAAAATAGTATAGACTCAACAAAACATT
This sequence comes from Picea sitchensis, assembly GCA_010110895.2. Taxonomy (NCBI): domain Eukaryota; kingdom Viridiplantae; phylum Streptophyta; class Pinopsida; order Pinales; family Pinaceae; genus Picea; species Picea sitchensis. The sequence goes on along the minus strand of SNQJ01S0065382.1, from coordinate 26,525 downwards.
AACTAGACTCAGTAACTGATTTCATAGATCAAATCACTTTTTTCGCATCAATTAGACTAGACATTGACTCGATGAAATATTTACATATGTGGCATAAAATCTTCCCAGTTCCAAGCAGATGACCCATCTCATGTCGATGGAGTTTCACGGTCATTCTTCTGCTCTTCTACAACATCCTTCTTCTGATTTGGCGCTTCAAGATTTTTGGAGCGTCTCAACTCTGGATGCAACTTCCAACAACTATCTTCAAGATGCCCATACCTTTGACAATGTGAGAAATAATTTTGTGTTGGGACGAATTTAATGAAGCCTTTCCTAGACTAAGTTGAATCCCAGTTGGATTTTCCCGACTCTTGTCTCGGTTGTGATGAATTCACATGCAAATTCTTCTTGACTTGTAGTGATGCATCATCCTGTCTTGGCATACTCCTTGTCGCCATGATATTCTTTCTATATACCTTTTTCTTCCAGCATAGTACAACACAATGGCTATGAATGCTGTAATATGTACATGAAATTATTCTTTTTATAAGTTCCATGACCCTAGCATGTTCATCATTAAAGGTAGGTGAAGGAGATTTATACCTTTTGGCCATTTTACCTTTATTTTGTGACTCACCATTCGTGTCACTACTGGATTGAGCTTCTTGCTTTCCTATACGAGTTCAAATCCATGCTGGTTTCAGTTCTGGATGCCAATCCTAACAATGGTCAATATCGTGTCTAAACTTCTGACAATGTGTATAAAAATCCACTGGATTGTTTTCATTAGTAGACTCTTTTGCGTATCCCAATCCTTTATGGAGTGGTCGCTCTCACACCTCGATAGGATTAGCTCTACCTTGGCCATGATTTCCAAGACCTCATCCTTTCATGTAGCCAAACTTGGATAGCATATTCATACCTATTCCTTTGGTATTCCTTTCAAAAGTTGCAATATCCCGATCACCTGACTCCAATTCCTGATTAGTTATAGGAGAAGCTGGATTATATTGAGTACTTTCTGTTGGATAGGAAAATATGCCGATGGCTTCTCCTACTGATTTCTCCTCAACTAGAGTAGAGAGAGTATATGAATCCTCCTCATCTGATTTCCCATGGAATGGATGAATTTCATCATCCTTTACATGACTCAAAATCCTAACAGAAAGACTTATTCCAACTGGTCTTTCTTTTGTTGCTAACACCAATGTTCGTAACCTTTCCTTGTCTTCTTTGAGGATTTGTACCAATATTCTCAACTCAACATTTTCTCGTTGAATCTGTTGATTCATATCCTCGATTTCCTAGATTCTATCTCTCTTCAAGCTTTTCCCCATGCTTATTCACAATTCCTGCAATATAGTCAAACTGCTCTGATACCACTTGATCTGAAATCGATGCTTAGTAATTTACACCTTGACTTCGATTTAACAAGATCTTTTTTGACAATGCATGTGAATTATATGAGCGGTACAAAATATTAAAGAATGAAGAGAACTTCTAGAAAATGAAAAGAGACAAACCATAAATAGATTGAACACCAAAAATTGATAACAAAGTTCAACAAATCTGCCCACGTCTCTGGGCCTTTAGCTGTAGTGCAGGAGGTTTCTTTATTATTATTCAATGCTAAAAAATATGCTTCAAAATTACATCACTTAGTTGTCTGACTGACTCAGTTGTATTCTTCTCTGTCTCAGGAATCTGATGCAATAGAAGACACTAAAAAATGAAGAGTAGAACTTCGAGAATAAGCCTCACAATCTCAGACACTCTTCTGGCTTTGCTACATAAGATGACGTTAGCCTTCAAAAATTCTCCTTGAATTTGCTGCCAAAATTCCTTCTGATCTGTTGTTCAAGACCTCCTTGAATAAATTCAAACAAGCCTCAACGATACCTAAAATGAATCTCCTCAATGATACCTTTCCAACGGGATATCATGCGCCTAAAATAGAGATCGTATGCAAAATTTACGACCCCGAGAAGTTGATGTACTAACTTACCCAAATGGGGCCCACATGACTTTTGGTGCTTCATCTACTAGGGTTAGGTGTTTGGATGTCTAGGGTTTTTGGCATTCCTGTTTATTGTAAAAAGGCCTTCATATCCTCATTTTAATCATCTTCTTGTGAATGAGTGTTAAGCCCTAATATTGGCTCATTACCCCTTAATTGGGGCATATTATATTAGTAATGTTATTTTATTTATGTCGGCTTTAGGCCATTAGTTGTAATTATACCTCCTAGTCTCC
>SNQJ01S0065380.1:57590-69815 GCA_010110895.2 Picea sitchensis | reverse complement strand
CTCCTTTTACCCCACTTAAATGTTCAAGTACAAGATGATTCAAAATGAAAATGTCTCCTTGGTATATATAGGAGACTAGGAGGTATAATTACAACTAATGGCCTAAAGCCAACATAAATAAAACAAAATTACTAATATAATATGCCCCAATTAAGGGGTAATGATACAATATTAGGGCTTAACACCTGCAACCACCCCTTCCTCTACCTCGAGTGAGACTTCATCATTTTTGCAGGTGTTGCCGAAAGGGACGATAGTTAGGGTTTTGTTGGTGCGTTGTTGAAGCGTTGAACCCTGGGTCTGCCCCTGTGCCAACAAGTCCCTTGTGTTATGATTAGTAATATAACTAGGAGTTATATGAGTTTTAGTTTATGAGTGCCTTGTGTTATGTTAATGGTGTATTTAGGACTTATATGAGTGGTTTGCACTGGTTAGGCCTAGGCTATGGACCTTGACAGACTTAGCCATTGTTATATTAAAAAATAATTTAATAATTTTAGTAATAATGCCAATGGAAAAAAGCATATGAATCTTAATATCCCTTGCACACCTTGTAGGAGGAGTATGACCTTGCTAGGTATAGATATACATTAACTAGTTTAGGATTTAATTATTCAATTGTGTCATGACAAGTGATAGTTTAGATGATAATGTTCCCAAAAAAAAATTTATTTTGCGATTTTTGGGGTACATTACAAATCTATTGTCTCCTGTTATTATTTTTCTTTTCTTCTTCTCTTAATATTATTTGCTTTTACATTTGCCTCTTTTACATATTATTCCTAACCTTCATTAATGGTCAAATTAGTTTTCAAGAATTGATTCTTGCAACCATTCACTTGTTTGGGCCATTTCAGATCACACCTCCCCATTGAGAGACATTTTGGCCTCCAAAAGATTAGATAAAACCAATGTAGGTTATTGTTCCTTCTTTATTTGTACTTGGAACGACTCTAAATATGGATTATGTCTACATCTTTGAATCTATCTCTAGCTCCAACTCATGGTTCTAGCTACTAGGTCTACTTCTATCTATCGATCTAGTTCTAGTTTGTTCCTCACTTTTTCCAATAATATAGAATTTTCCTCATTGGCTCTTATCTCTAAAACAATATAAAGATTCATACTATGTAATCAACATTTCTTTCCATCTCTCTCAACCTTGGAAATGATCCATATTGGAAGTCAATGGATCTAAGTCAAATGCTAGTATGTGTTTGTTGAGTGTGACCCCAAGAAGTTATTCCATCACTTAACAAATCCACATGAGCTCATGTGATTTTTTTCTTCGAATACGACCAATTTATTCCTTGAATGGAAAAAATTCTATGTAGCCATCTCAACTAAATGAAATTCATGGATGCCTCTACATGTTTGTCACTTGAAAAAGGATCATTGGTAAGATGTTCCATCCATTGGTGATTCATTCTTCAACAAAATTACAATGAAAAAAATGCCAAACCATGTTTGAGATGCTTCTTTTCTCTCTCCTTCCATTGAACAAGTACTTTCTTTGTTGGTAAGCTTAATGTCTTGTACTATTGCAACTCTTTAGACAATTTCTATTCCTTTGGTTGGAGATGTAGGGAACTTTGTATCCTATAATATTCTCTTGGCTATTTATTTTCTGGTGTGAATCTCTTGGTGAATTCACCAACACTTTGTTTCCCAATGGCCACTCAACTTGTAGTGGTGGAAAAAAATATTGGTGTTACTGTATGGACTTCTTGATACCATTCTATCCTCCAAGGAAATCTAAGTGTGTTGTTGGTTTGTGGAATCCTTCTTTCCATTCCTCCTATGAAAATAATTTGTATTGTGGTGGGTTGATTTCTTGTGCTATCAAGATGCCACAAGAAGGCCTCTCTTTCTGCAAAAGAAACATGGAATTTATATGGAATTTCTTCTTGCAATAATGACAAAAAGGGGATTTTTTACTTTTCTGCATGCATCTTAATCTTTTCCAGTGCCTCCTCATTCTCTTCCAACTCTTTTTATGGACGGTTCATCATGTGAGTGAATATATACTCCTAGAAATTTTAAAATTGGATGAACTTATCCCCAAAGTGTACAAGTTGAAAATTTTCTTTTACTAATCTACCATAATCTCACTAAGTGAGTATCGATTTTCAACGAATTATTTATTTATCAATTGCAATAGTCTTGTCAAACTCTCAAGTTTCTTATACATCTCTATCATTCTCTATTCATACATTTGGACCTTCTCTTTCAAGCGTTTGTTCTCTTATTGAAGATACAAATTGACATCCCTTAAATATTCCAACCTTTCTCTATTTTCTTTACCCGTACTAAGTCTACTTTCTCTTAAAATTAATAGGAGCTAAATAATGGTCAAGTATTCAACTACGATATCTTATGGTCCATAAATAATGAAATTTTAACCCATTCACTTCACCAACATAGATCCACTACAAAAATTAAAATAAGTTATCTTTTCTCTATCTAACACAAAGATATTTTTCTTAATAATGACTTATTCTTCAGTGTAACCTGCATGTAACAACTAGATGGAAATGAAATGACAATCAAGTTTCTAAGTCTTAGCTTCTTGGTTATTAATAACCAAACAAGAATAAAAGGCATGGATCTACCTCCATACTGTTATCGAACAATTTGTACTTTGATAGAAGAAAAGGTTAAAGGGGTGCAAATTGGCATAATGGGAGACTATCCTATCACTATCACCTCAATAGGATGTCTCTTTCTATTTAGGGTGGTAGGACCATGGGAGACATCCCCGGTTGTTATAACCCTAAATTGCACCACACATGCCTACCTAGCATCAGGCCATCTCATATCCCTTCTTTGCCAAAGCACTGTTGAACAACTCTTTAAAAAACCTCTTTTATAAAGGCCCACGTGCCCTACTCCATTACTGCACGCATGTACACGCTGACTGACCTAAAACAACCCACATGGATTGACAAAAGCACGAAAAAAAAAGTTGTCGATGAAACACAAAAGCTATGGGTGATTTAACTGAAGCTCTCGGCCATGCATGGCCGAGGGTTCGTCCAAATACCTATCTCCTTCTAGCCTATAAAAGAAGGGGTAGGGGTCCCATTTGGAAAGAGGAAAAATATAGCAAAGAAACTCTGCCCATTTTCATATTCCCATTGTCCCAATCCTTTAGCCTTCCTTGTGCCAAAGGAGATACAAAGAAAAGCAGTTGGAGGACAGTCAAAGAGGATCCTAGGATCAGGTTTGTGGAGTAGTGGCCGGTCTCAACTTTTGTAAGTTGACTCATTGAAATTAATAAAGAAAGTGCTTTTCCCATCCCAATTCATGAGTTATTCATAATTTTCTAAGTACATGTTTGAATTTTTAACCCGTTGTTATATAGGTAGTATGCATGTGTATTTGTTTCTTGTCTTGTATGCAGGTCAACATTGGAGAGGAGAACTGCAAACAAGTAATCAAGTGCGACAAAGGATCGACATCAAATGCCCAGAACGAAGTAGGTTGATCTAGCCATGCATTTACAAAAAAGAAATGGGATTTAAGTCTGGGGACGAAGGTAGAAAGTAGATTTTCTATAGGTCATATCTGCATGCAAAGTATAACCATATTTTCTAGTCCATAAGGAGATTTACCTCACAACAGAATTGGTGACCATACTGGGGAGATCTCTACGGTTCTTGGAATTTTATTTTTTGGGTAGTTTTTAGAAAAAGATTGGTTTTTCTTGCTGGTTTTTCTTTTAGTTTTTGTAAGGTCTGAGCTAGCAGAGAGTCTGGTTTTCCATACCATCTTTCTCTAATTTGCTTGACTATTTTTGTTGGGACCCACAGAGGTACAAGTGGCCTGCATAAGGTCTGCACACGTATACCCATGCCCTACTCTCTTATAGCCCGCGTGCGAACGCTAGCTGAGGAAGTAACAGTAGCATGTAGAGTCCAGAGAATTTTGGAGGCACTCATCCTCTTCCCTATTAGAATTAGACATTCTCAGGGGTTTTCTGGAATTCTATCTGAGTCTTGGTTGTTTGCAGTCCTATCTCAGATTTTTTTTTCTTTATCATTTTTCCTTACATTATTTGTTTTTTCTGCTAAAACGAGTGTCCAAGCCTTCAAGGGATCCTGGTTATCAATATCAGTGGTCTCTTCCTGGTTTTGGGTTGTTTGTTTTCATTTTTTCTCAGAGTTTAGATATACACACGGCTTGTACAAGGTAAACCCACGTGTACACGCCCTCTATCTCTATACAACACGCGTTCACACGCTTGTTGTTAGATTAACAGTCATGTTCTTGTACAAGATACTTTTTGTTGAGGGTAAGGCAGCCATCCTTTCCCTTGATTATAATTATTCCTCTCAGGTGTTTGAATCTTTGTCTTAGCAGTCAGCAGCTTAGGATTAATCTTACCCTTAGCTTGTTTTTTCTCTTTTAAAAGTTGTCATAAAAAAGAATTTTTTAGGGTTTTTAGACAAGTGTGAGAGTCATTTTTTAAAAAATTGCTTGTGTGTGATTTTTGACCTGATTCTTTGCAATCTGCGATTAGGCCAGAATTATATTTCTTGGTTTTTGCTTGTTGGTATTTTTCCTTTTTTGCTTTATCAAGCATTTAAATAAAAATAAAAATAAATCTCTTTTCATTTTCTTGTTTGGTTGAAGAGTGTGTTTCTGCATTATTATCCAGGGAAAAGTCATTTATTTCATAAGTTTTTGCAGTTTACTTAGATCATAAGAAGCTTGTAGTCAAGTGAAATTTCTTTTGAGTTTGTTGTCCAAAATCTTATAAAATTAAAAATATTTATTTTGAAAAGTTGTTGAAATTTAGCATTAAGTAAAAGTATTGTTTCCATCTTTTTTATTCATTTTTTGATTTCATCTTTTACACATCATCAGTTTCACTTTCATACCCCATGACATAAGACAAATCCATAAAATTAATGCTAAATTTAAAATCTACTAGACTTTTATGTTTGTAGGGTTCATCAACTAGTTCAGGATTAGGGCCTTGGATTAGGTTGGAGACGAAACTCTTCAAGGCCATTTAAAATCAAACATTGGAGTCTGAGTTAGGGAGTATCTAAGTCCAGTGTCATGAAAGTTATCCAGCACCCCCCTCTAACATAGGGGATAAAAACGAGGTCGCATGTGGAAAGGTAGTGGAGATAACCCCTCCAAAGCTAGACCAATCGTAGTGGAGAACACATATAGAGGGCTTGTTTTGGGATTCCATTGATTGCATTTTCCATGGGGTTTCGTGGGTCTCGAATCCATTTGAGGTGCTTAGTTTTCTTCCATACCACTTTCTTTTGATACCCTTGACAAGTTTCAGGCTCGATACCCTACTCATTGTGGTCTACCCGACTTTCGACTGTACCCGCCTGGTGACTGTTTGTGCGCTGGCAACCTAGTTGCCTATTTATTTTAGGGACATACACACATCGGGCCATGCTTTGTAGAGTATACCCGGAGGCTGGTTCCATGTTCGAGTTGCACTTGCACCGGTAAGTTTCTCTAGTGTTGGTTGTTGTAACTGTTCTTCCAATTGGTTTAGTGTTTGCCTGTCTTATCGTCTAGGGACTTTTTTAGTGTGTGTTACTTTTGAGCGTTTAGACTACCTTAGAGTTTCTTTGATCTTCTCACACAGTGGAGGATCACGAGATCTGTTTTTCACGAAGGATTTTTGGCATGTCGTTAGTTACACTGGAGCCACCCCCGCCACCATTGAGGTGAAAGCTAGATCAACAAGGGTCTTTTGAAGCGACCGGGTTACAAGCAATTGTGCCCGACCAACACCCAGAGGAATTGACCATTTTGGACCTTGAAGCACATGCTCTTGGCCCGGTTGAAAACCCAACCACTGATTTCTTGGCACCTTTCATCGTACCAATCCAATTTTACGAGCGCCAGACAGTGTTGCACACAAAAATGGAAACAAATGTTGTTACTCCCTCTAGGAATTCTTCCATTCCCACTACGGTTGTCTCCACAGGAGAGTTTTCAGCTTCTAACCCACCATCATCGGTTTGAGCCACCATGGTCTCGACCACTTCTACATCGTAAAGTGGTCCGATCATGTCATTGGTGGCGGCCACAACCCCTTTCACACCAAGTGTGACAGGCCCTCCGTTCTCATACGAGATGTCTATTTCGGGTACAAGTCTTGTACTTTCCTACTCCACTTTACAGACTTCATGTCTGGGGGAAGGGAGTTCTAGTGCTCCTATGCATTGTCACATAGGGGGCACTCCTGCTCCTTTTAATGCTTTCCCTTACGGAGGAGGTCATATCCCTGCTTCATCCCCTTCACTCGGTGGATCGCATCAGAAGTCTACCGAGCAACCTATATACCATAGTTTATTTGGAGCAGGGAGTCAAGGAACACCTTTGCATAACATGCTGGTAGGTTCGACCTCATTTTCTTTGGTTGGAACATTTGGCAACAATGCCTTATCTTCAGTCCCTTTCCTGACTGGGGGCAATCCAAGTTTTGGACAATCTATTCCTATGCAGGGTACTATTCCTGCACAGGGGGCAAACCTAGGAACTTCCTCCTCATCAGGACCTTGGAATTCTTGGCAGGGATCCGTTCTCTCATCCGGAATGCCGAGCTGGGGTAATTCTTTCCACAATCAATGGAACCCAGGACAAACTACTATGCCCATCCCCACGGGACCAACATGGGGCAACCCTTCCTAGATTTATTCGAATATAATGCATGCCCAACTATCTATGTCCTATTTGGGAAATCAGTCGATGATGTCTCCACATATGAAAAATCCATACGCTAGCTAAGGCCCTTGTTTCTACCAGAATCTAGGCCAGCAGCCAAACTTTTCCTGGCAACCTGGTGCCAGTGAAACTCCAGGCCCCTTTTTCCTAGGTTATCACCAAAAACCCAAACTACCTTTCCTGGCGACTTTGCACTTGCCAGATTTGAGAAGGTTGTTGAATGGCCCCATTTGTCATGATCTGCATTGCCCTCCTATGCCAACGAAGTTGCCTTCGGACATTCCAAAGTTCGAATCCAATCCTAATGAATATCTAGGCGATCACGTGACTACCTTCCATCTTTGGTGCTCATATAACTCATTAAAATATGACTCTGTATACTTACAATTGTTTCAACGTACTCTCATTGGGAGTGTCATGAAATGGTACATTGAGCTCGATCGTTCAAGATACTCTTCCTTCGACGAGCTGGCAATGGCTTTCTTAAACCATTTCCAGTTACCTGTGAGATACGATGTTGGCACAGAGCTATTGGCCAATTTTGAACAGACGACAGCGGACCATATCTCTGATCACATCTGAGAATGGAGACGCCGAAAGAGTCTAATCAAGGTGCTAGTCCAAACAACATTCCTGCTTGAGTGGTTCCTTAAATCTTTGGTCCCGCAGTTATCCAAATATGTCGCAATGTCAGGTGTATTCTCCGAAGAAGATGCCATCATGAGAGCTCAACAATTTGAGCTCATATATTCTCATTCTGGTTTATTATACAACATCTTGCCAGATGCACCACGCTCAATACTGGATAAAACTAGACAGAGAGCTAGACCACATGCCGATGGTATTGTTGATTTAGCACACACAAAGCCCGCTGAGAAATTGACGAAGCAGTTGCAACAGTTATATATACAACACACAGCAACCAGCCAAACTACTACTTTGGCTACTCCCCCTACCCAAACATCGGAGGTACACACAGTGCAATCGACTAACCCAAAGGCCACCCAGCAGCTTGAAGGAAATAAAAAATAATAGAAGAAGGGTAAGGGTGATAAAAAACCTACCAATAATGCTGGCGGGGACAACACTGAAAAACGGAAGGCAAGGTATCCATGCAAATTCTATGTGGAATACCACCCGACCCATCTCTTTCCTCAACTTGCAGAGGCCCAAAAGTTTGTGACGCAGTAATATCAGGATGTGTTGACTAATCCATTTCAGCATGGGAAAAATCTAACTCAAGCCTCTGCAAGCACCAAAGGGGGAATCTAGGAACCATGTCTACCTCCAAACAACCTCGCATCTGTGAACGTATATATGGATAGGGATGACACTTTTATATCAACTAGAGCACATGACTATAGTAAACCAGGCACTTCTGAGAAGAGTAAAGAAGTTGACCTACCATCTCTTCCTCTACATATTGAGAAGATGTTGGGAGAAACAATGACACGCATTCCCAAAGGTGCATTTAAAAAAGCTTCTCATAACCCAAATGCAAGGGCCACCCAGAACTACTATGTGGTGGAGTATTTATCACAAACCCCTTGTGCAATGTCCACTTTGGAGGTCCTCCAAAGCTTCCCTTCCCAGAGGAAGGCCTTGTTAACCGCTTTAGGATATACCGAGACTTGTAATATGGGTACAATTATGTTGGATACAATAGACTTAAAACCTCGTCTTCCTTACCACGTAGAATTTCAAATAGTAGTGGCTTATCCCACAAAAACTTTTACTCAGAATATCTTCCGTACAGTGGTTGATGAGGGTGCCTCAACATGCGTTATGTCGTTGGCATGTTGGAAGGTCGTTGGCCATCCTGTTTTGTCTCCGTCACCTACTCTCCTCACTGCTTTCGATGGTCGTTCTTTATGACCACATGGTATCATTCCTTCTTTCCCCGTGTAGTTAGGAGGGAAGACCGTGTGCGTCGAAGTTTAGGTAGTCGATGCTCCCCTCAACTATAAGCTCTTGTTAGGAAGGAGTTGGACTTATGCCATGCAAGTTGTGGTTGCTACAGTTTTTCGGGTCTTGTTGTTTCCACACAAGGGTCGGATAGTGACCATCGATCAGTTGTCCTTCTCCAGACCTAACCTTTCTTTGGGGGCATCCACGGTCCCGATGATTGATAATCCTCAACCAGGTGTCGTCAATGTAGGGGTTGGTTTATGCCCATCTTTGATGGGTACCTTTGATTACCCGCCCCCCTCAAGGCGATATCAAGTTTATATCCAATCACCATAAGGTTGAGGTTTTTCAAGTTTCGTCATTCCACACGACTTACTTCAACGATCCGTGGACACTTCCTTCCCCATCGGCCATGATGGATGGGACAAGGAATCCAGGCATGTCCATGCCTTTGTCCGCAGCTGAAGTAGCATACTCCTTAGTCCAACAAACTTCAGCCCACACTGATCCAACTCCTGTACAAGAGTTAGATCCTCTTCTAGAGCCTATTTTGGCTCAAGGTACTCTCACTCACACCGATTCATTGGAATTTGTCTTGCCCTCTAATGAAGCATTAATTGAAGCAATGACTAGTCCGAATAAACCCTGGGAAGATCTTCATCACAGATCATACTTCCTCCTAGAGTTAAGCCGAATTGAAGTGGGAGAATTCACTATGACCATAATGGGAGAGCGGTCTTGTCCTATTAATCCCTTAGCTACACACGAGGTTTATGCTGAGGGTAATATGGCAACTATCGCTGAAACCTTACCGATCAATATCTTCCGAAACCCTGGCATCGTGGAGAATGTCTTCGTCGGAGCGAACTGCTCCCCTGAAGAGATTCAAATCTACACAGATATTTTCAAAGAATTCCACGATGTTTTTGTCTGGTGTTATGAGGAAATGCCAGGCATCGATCCAAGAATAGTTGAACAATGAAATCACAATGTATCACAATGTATCATGATGAAATCACAATAGTTATTCCTAAGAAAGTAGTGGCCATTAAGGTTGAGGTTGAGAAATTTCTAAAATCCGGGTTTATATATCCTATCCATTTGACCCAATGGGTGTCAAACCCCGTGCCGGTCAATAAAAAACAAGGCATGATTCGTGTATGTACCGACTTCCATGATTTGAATAAAGCATGTCCCAAAGATAATTTTCCCACACCATTCATTGACCAGATCATTGATGACTGTGTAGGTTGCGAAGCCTTTTCTTTCATGGACGGTTTTTCAAGATATAACCAAATTCAAATCAAACTTGAAGACCAACACAAAATGACATTCATCTGCCCGTGGGGTACATTCTCATATCGAAAAATGAATTTTGGTCTCAAAAATGCTACAGCCACCTTTCAGCGGGCCATGTCTTTTTCTTTTCATGACCTCAAGCATATAGTCGAAGCTTATCTAGATGATTTAGCATCACGATCTTGCAAGAGAATGAATCATCCCACACACATCCGACTTATATTTGAACTTTGTCGCTACTTTCGGATTCGCTTGAATCCAAACAAGTGCAGCTTCTGCGTAACGTCAGGATGATTGTTAGGTTTCATAGTATCAACAACATGGATCATGGTCGATCCTCTCAAGGTTGAGGCAATAATTCAATTGCCCCCCCCATGCACAATCCTTCAACTTGAGAATCTACAATGCAAGGAGAAATTTTTACGACACTTCATCGCCAACTATGCCGAAATCACCAAGGGATTTATGCGCTTACTGAAGAAAGACGTTCCCTTTTACTAGGACGATGTGGCTCAATGCTGTTTCGACACATTGAAACATGCCCTCGCAACTACACCTCTGCTCCGGCCACCTAACTATAACAAAGATTTCTTATTATATCTGGTTGTAGCAGAGTCAACCATTGGCATGCTTTTAGTTCAGGAAGATGACTTGTTCACAGAATACGTGATCTATTACCTAAGCCGAGGCCTCGTAGGAGCAGAACTTAATTATTCTCACATCGAAAAACATGTGTTGGAAATAGTTCATGATGTTCAATGGTTCCGTCATTATGTTATGTTTCACAAGACCACCGTCATTGTTGTCGTGAATCCATTCCAGTACATGTTGACACGACAGGTAATAGGCGAAAAAATCAGCAGATGGATAGTCATCCTCCAAGAGTTTGACTTAGAATTCATTTCAGCAAAGTCCAAAAAGTCACTAGTCTTCGCAGAATTTATTTCGGAACTTTCGGTCGAGTCAGGTGACGTTGCGCCTGAAGAATTGCCTATCCGAGGAGATATGTTTTTGATCACATATTCAGATCCATGGTATGGAGATATACTTATCTATCTCCAGGCTTTGAAGTTCCCTACCACTGCTTCTCGCGATGAGCGTCGACGTATACGCCATCAGGCTAAGAATTATCTCATCATCGAAGATACATTGTATCAAAGAGGTGTAGACTGCATCCTATGCCGATGTCTCACTCATGAGGAAGCAGTTATTATGCTTAATGATTTCCATACCATAGCTTGTGGCAGTCATTTGTTTAGGTTGACAACAACCCAAAAGATTCTACGAGCAGGTTACTTATGGCAAACACTTATCAAAGATTGTATCGAATCAGTCAAGAAGTGTCATCCGTGCCAAATCTTCTCTCAGAATATGAGGGCACATCCTGCTCCCATGTTTCCTGTCATCACAGTTGGTCCCTTGACCAAGTGGGGGATTGATTACACTACTTGCAACCCTCCTTCAACAAGGGGGCACCACTATATCATCATAGCTGTAGACTACTTCACAAAGTGGGTCGAAGCTATGCCAACGTTTAAAGATGATGGAGAGACTGCAATTCTCTCTTTATTCAATCAGATAATAGCAAGGTTTGGCGTCCCGAGGGAGATTGTCACTAACCATGGCAGTCACTTTCAGAACCAGATGATGACCGAATTAACATCAAAACTTGGGTTACAACAGGAACATTCATCACCCTACTACCCCCAAGCAAATGGGCAGGCAGAAGTTGTTAACAAAACTCTTAAGACTATCCTACAATGCACTATCAACTCAGCCAAGTCAAATTGGCATTGGATGTTATACTCGACATTATGGGCCTATCGACATCTGTTAAGACTGCAACTGGATTCTCACCTTTTCAACTCATTTACGGGATGGAGGCAGTCTTGCCCATCGAATATTAGATCCCGTCTCTAAAGTTGGTAGTACAATTATTGCCAGACACTTCTCCACTTGAAGAACGGTTAGTATACCTCGAGCAGCTCAATGAGCAGCATCGTGATGCAGCCCTAGCCAACGAAGCTCACAAACATAAGGTCAAGTGTCAATATGATAGGTTCGTTCATCCTCAGATTTTCTCTGAACGCGACCTTGTCTTGGTCTATGACCAAGATAAGGACTCCCTGGGGGTAGGCAAATTCAAACCCATGTGGTTCAGACCTTTCATCATAAAAGAGGTTTTAAAAAAGGGTGTTTATCGTTTGGTTGATTTTGAAGGGAATTCTTTGGTGGAGCCTAGAAACGGGCTCTACCTCAAGAAGTATTACTCATAGGCAGGTCATTGTGGGTAACTTTTTGTAACATATGTAT
>SNQJ01S0065380.1:40466-57580 GCA_010110895.2 Picea sitchensis | reverse complement strand
TCCTTAGGGTATGTCTCTTAGAATGAAACTTTGATTATATTACATATTTTCATGTTCCTAGGAGATTAAACCAAGTTACAGATACTCTAGCTAATCAAATTTTAGATTGGCATCTAGCACACATATGAAAGAACATTGACATAAGCATGTAAATACATTTTTGCACACATGATCCATAAAACACAAAAGACCAAAAAACCATATATAATATCATAAAGTAACTAGAGTACATGGATGGACGCAAGCGCCTCAAAAAATAGGACCGATAACCAGTCACGGGGCTTATGCCCTCAAAAAATATATACAAGTAGTGCTTGTGGCACGTAAAAATGTTTAGCTAAAGTCAGGGCCTATGGGCCCTGTTATAATGGTCCACAACATTGGATAAGCACCAAAACAACCAGACCCATGTCTGTGGTGCCCCCACTACATGAGGTTGCATAGATGATGGTAGGTCCTCAATCTCTTCCATCGGGACCGTGCGAGTGAGTGGAGTGAAGTTACGATCAACCCGTCTCAGTACCCTCTCAGCCTCCCCGACTGGAAGATATCTTTCTATTGTTGGTCCCATGGTGGCGACAGGTGCGGCCCCTAGCTGAGGACGACACCTGTTCCTCGCATAGTCAGTGGGTCGCACTGGTCCCATGTCTGCACACAATGAACATATATCCGTCAAATACTCTGGCATAACAAAAAACTGATATATATAACAAAACAATATAAAAATTACATATACAACAAAAAAAACTACAAAGGTGGAGACTTACCCATCTCCCCTCGCACCTCACCAGGAGGTACTGGTATCTCCGGGTCTCTCGAAAAATCAATCCCAACATAGGGGTAGTCCTCTATAACCGAGATCTATCATGACAGCCATGCAAAAAAGTCATCATTGAAGGACTCATTGGTCCTTCCACCCCCCTGTCGTGGCAATAGTACTTCCCATCTACACATAGTAGGAAGAGAGGCCTGGTGTCCTCGTACCACTACTCAAGGACTAAAGCTCAGAACTCTCTCAAAAAAGAACAAACACAAAATGGTCTCGAACCCAAAGTTCCTATGTGTCTGCAAACAACAATCTGTCAATTGCCTCTTCATGCACTCAAGAAAAGTGGTACTCCAATCAAAAACTTGTGCATTCAAGCACTGGAAAACACAGTTCATTTGTTCACGGGACGCCTGATGTAGAGCCGTAGAACTAATAATGCGCCCAATAAGAAATACTATCACCTGTAGCGATAGGTTAGTGATCTTGCTTATAGGCACCTGCATGCTCACGCGGTCTGTATCAGCTGCACAGTGTAGGCCTATCAATTCCGCTATGTTATGCGGCCCCAAAGGAAAATTTTGGAAATTGACTAGTTCCCCTCTCCTAGAGAGGCCAGTTAAAAAGTAAATGTCCTCAACCATGAGCACCAGTGACTGCCCCTCTAACATGAATGCCTATGCATCTAGATGCCAGTAGTCAACCAAGGCATTCAGTAGCCTAGGTTGTGCCTGCATGAAAGGACATAGAAAAAATTTGAGTAACCCACACTGCATCAATGTAGCCACAGCATTAGGGTCTTCCCCGACCAACTCATTCACCTCTTCATGCTCTCTTTCTCTCCAATGGACATACATCCTCCAAAAAAAAAAGGTTCATGAGAGTTAAAACCTTTTTTTTTGTGTCTTTAACATTTAATAAGGGCGCCCACGCATGTTGTATTGGTGAAAGTCGCATGTACACATGGCCTGTCCTGAGACAACCTGCGTGGACCTAGGGCCGACGTTTTAAAGGTCGACGCCCTAGTAAAAACTGAAACCCTATGCATAATTAAGGACATAAAATGAAAGATAAGGGAGTTTGTACTTACTTGGTCCAGACATAAGTTCGTTTTGTCCATTGTAGCTTCCAGAATCACCACTTTAATCAAAGGGCGTCTTTTGGCTCCAGAGTCAATTTTCAAATTAGCAATGGTGATAATGAGCTGCTAGCTTCTATTTATAGACTTTTTGGCCTCTTTTTGTCACTTTTTTGGCCTCCCTTATCATTTTCTTTATAGAAAAAATTATTTAGAGTGATTCAGGAGTTATATAGGAGGGATTTGATCGGGTATTGGGACAATTTTTTTTGAGTTTTGAGTATTTTTCGACGGTCCGTGGAATTTTTTTTCGACGATCAACTTGAACATATAGGTTAGGTTTCTACCCTGATTTTTGTATCTCGTTGTCTTTTTTCTTTACCATAGGATCGATCCCATCAGGTTGTGACACAGAACCATTATCTCTACTTTAGAAGTGTCACAACTTGGTGGTAGAACTTACCAGAACATGAATGCCCTAGGTAGATCCTGGTTGCATTATGGTATTCATGCTGCCCCTAAAAACATTATAGGCTCAGGAGTCCTTATAGTTTTTCCTGAATACGAGTTTGAGCCTCATTTGCATGATTCTTCTTCGCTCTTGACCTCATCCTTAGGACTCCAAAAAAATAACGGGTCTTCCTTTAATTCCTTTTCAGACCCTCTAAATATGAAAAGATTGCCAAGCGATCTTGTGTCCTTTCACGCTCATTAAACTGAAATTTGAAGTCACGTCTGTCCGGTGGTAGTTTACCCCTTTTTCGGTCCGGACGGTCAACTGTACGAACAAAGGTATACTCTATGGAACTTCAGATCTATAGAAGAGTACTCTTAGGTATAATTTTATCCCTTTTTCGGGACTAAGGGACTAAACTTACGAATAAGGAACCCCCATGGATTCCATAGTTAAGCTATTTTCAGACTCCCTAAAATTGAAAAGATCATTGAGTGACCTTATTCATTCACACTCGTTAAACCAGTCTAGAAGAACATTCCTGACGGATTCCATAGTTCATCTTTTTTCAGACTCCTTAAAAATGAAAAAATGGCTGAGTGATCTTGTTCTTGTCACACTCGTTAAAATGGTTTTGAATCAACGTCTTATCGGTGCTAGTTTACCCCTTTTTCGAACTGACTAGACTATCTTCAAAAAAGGTACCCCAACAAAGTCTCCTTTTATGTTTTTTTAGACTCTCTAAACATGAAAAACCACCGATCTTACCTTCTCTGGGCTCGTTAAACTTACAATGAAGGACATTACCATTGTGTGTTTTATTAACCACGTTTTCATACCTTATACGCCAGCCTTGTAACAGTTTTCTTCTGCGTCTTAACACCTTTGGCCCCCGGAGGATTTTTCCTGAGTATCATTCTACTAGAACATCAGTCTTGTTCTTGCACCTTGAACTTGTATGTTTGCAACACTCGTTCCTCCATTGTAACGTAATATTCCTTTATTCTTAAGCCCCAAAATTCTTGAAAAGGACAAAAAAATCAAATATACCCCAAAAAGAGGAAGGGAAAAGTATTTTCTTTATTGGCAGCATAATGAGTCGTCCTTAGATAAAGCACATTTGTCTGTTTTTTCATCAAACCATGGGATTTAATATTACCTTAGGAAGTTGTTCTCATTACGTAGAGTTGTGTCCTCCCTCATTTGGTTATTCTTCCAAACATATGGAGAGTTTTCATTGCCTCTTGCCTCGTAAACTTATGTTAATTCCATGGTGTCTGAGTCTCATCATTTGTCGTGCTATTTTCCAAGGGAAGTTTGTCACGAAGCCTGAGTCGTCCCCTCTGCATTTTGTCTCTTTCCCTCATGCTCGACCATCCTGAATGTCCAATCAAGTCCTTGTTCAAAATCAATGAAGCCCTCAGTCTGATCATCAAGCCCAGGACCGACGAGCCGTCGAAGACCTTTGGGTAGTGCAGTCGTACACTCATATTACACTCCTACCTGAGTTTTGAAGATTTTGAAGTTGTTGCTCGAGCTCTGAAGACCTCATCTCCAGTCATCAGGCCGAATTAGCTTCGAGAAGATAGATACTCTATATGTATATCTTTCTGGTTTTGAGATGTAGCTTTGTTGTGTATTGTTCGGGGCTACTCTTTATATAGTTATATGACATGGATCTACAGTTTATTTGATTGGTATCCATGATTCTATTTTTTCCCAAGCATGGGTATGCCCTCCTCGGTGAAGAAATTTGTTATTTTGCAGATGGCATCTCCCAGTTCCTGATCCCTGGGCTCAATTGTTTGGCACATCAGTAAAGATTGGTAATGTATTTCGGCCATCAGATGCTCTTCTGACCTCACACATTAGGGGCCATTTGTTATAACCCTAAATTGCACCACACATGCTTACCTGGAATCAGGCCATCTCATATCCCTTCTTTGCCAAAGCATTGCTAAAAAACTCTTTAAAAAACCTCTTTTATAAAGGCCCACGTGACCTACTCCATTACTGCATGTGTGTACACACTGGCTGACCTAAAACAATCCACGTGGATTGACAAAAGCACGAAAAAAGGAAAGTTGCCGACAGAACACAAAAGCTATGGGTGAGTTAACTAAAACTCCCGGTCATGCATGGCTGAGGGTTCATCCAAATACCTAGCTCATTCTAGCCTATAAACGAAGGGGTAGGGGTCCCATTTGGAAAGAGGAAAAATATAGCAAAGAAACTCTGCCCATTTGTGTAGTCCCATTGTCCCAACCCTTTAGCCTTCCTTGTGCCAAAGGAGATACAAAGAAAAGTAGTTGAAGGACAGTCTAAGAGGAGCCGAGGATCAGGTTCGTGAAGTGGTGGCTGGTCTCAACTTTTGTAAGTTTACTCATTCAAAGTAATAAAGAAAGTTTTTTTCCCATCCCAATTCATGAGTTATTCATAATTTGCTAAGTACATGTTTGAATTTGTAACCCGTTATTCTATAGGTAGTATGCATGTGTAGTTGTTTCTTGTCTTGTCTGCAGGTCAGCATTGGAAAGGAGAATTGCAAACAAGTAATCAAGTGTGACAAGGGATCAACATCGAACACCCAGAAAAAGGTAGGTTGATCTAGCCATGCATTTACTAAAAATAAATGGGATTTAAGTCTGGGTACGAAGGTAGAAAGTAGATTTTCTATAGGTCATATATGCATGCAAAGTCTAACCCTATTTGCTAGTCTGTAAGGAGATTTCCCTCACAACACTGGTGACGTGGGGGTTCGAGAAGGCAAAGTCACAGTGGCTAGATAAAGATCCCCTCTCACAAGTCACCACTGATCAGAAATTCTGGTATTATAACCCATGAAAAGATGATATGTCAAAGTGTACCTTCCCGGAAAAAAGCAACAAGAAACTAGATATATTTGCAAGTACACTTGCTGGTTAGCACTTCATAAAACCATGTACTTTATTGAGAAAATAAATTTGTTGAATATGATGAAGTAAACAGAAAATTTATAACAACAATATTTGTAGAGAAATACTTCACATTAAATGCCTTGAAAATAGCTTCAAAATGACTAAGAAACATTAACCATTGAAATCATAATACTAGCATTTGATAGAAGTAAATAAGACAAGGAATAAATCAGCCTTTTCAAATTATTTTATGAGCTTTTAATGCTGCATTTAATGTTTGTAGCTAAATTTAGTAACAAAAAAGATATTGTTAGTAGGTTAGGTTATTCTAGGGTTAGAAATTATTAGTAGGTTTCTCAAAGAGTAGGTTTTGAAGGTTGTGTTGATCAATTACTCAATAGAGGACTTATACTAGTGCTTAAAGGGAAAATGGAGTCAATAATGCAGCAACAAATGTTGAATACAAATGATAATAGAGAGTCAAAGACAAGAGAGAATGATAAATTGGAGTGTTGGTAACCCATTGCTCCAATTTATCAAACCCTAGTGGAAACTAGTTACTAAGGTGTAGGTAACCCTAAGCCTTAGTAGATTTCCTCCCTCCTTAACTCAATGATGAAGAAAAAATGGTTGAGATGAAGAAATGGATACTAAGGTGTTGCAATGGCAAGGCCTTAGCTCATGCTTCAAGAAAATTGGCCTTTTGACAATATCTAGTAGGTGAAAGCTTTTGAAGCTAGGACAATAACATGTGCTAGTATTACTAGGGTTTAATCAATCAATTTCATAATCTTGGATGTAAATGAAAGCTAAATTAAACTATAACCATTCAATTAAGAAGATTTGCAGAAAAATCACTTACATACATACAGAATTCATAAAAAAGAACCCTAGTTGAACACATCCACCAAGAAATTTGCCAAAATAATCCAAAATAACCCTCCAACAAGTGTGCCTAAACATTCAGCCAAGAAACCCTAAGGAGGGTGAAAATTTCAGTCCTCACAAGTGTGAGTGAAATATCATGAAAAATAAGATGGATTTTCCCCTTATTTATACAATACTAATGACCATAATTAGGTCAAAAAGGTCGACATGGCAAGTTACAAATAATATCTAGGTTTTACATTAAATTTCATAATTAAACCCTAAAACAATATTCTAATGTGACTTCATGCCCTTTTATGGTGACATTAGGCCCTTTTTTGGAAACGTTTTCCTCCTGGAGAAAAATGTTAGGCCTCCTTGGGTGTCAAGAACCTGCCACACGTTCCACTTGGCACACAAATGCCTCCAAAACATCCCAAAATGCTAGGTGACATCATGGGTGACCTCGGTGACATCATGGGCCTTCCGAGGAATAAATCATGGTGGAAAGGGCACAAGCCCATTGGTTCCAGGCCTGCGAGGCTACCCCTGGTGAAACGTCCTCCTCTCTCTCTCGTGCAATCTTCTAATCTGTCTTTGCCCCTGGTTGGGGTATCAACATCCATATGGTGGGTTGTTATCCCCATGGAGGTCTAAACTAATCATATCCCCATGTGTACTTGTCCATCATCTGTGGCCCTACAACAACAGATACACCCTCCATGGGCTCATAAGTCACAGGGATCGTAGCACTCATAAGTCACAGGGATCATAGCAATGCCAATCACATCTAATCATCAAGTTATTAAACATGTGCATGAAACCCCTTTTACCCGGACAAGTGCTCAAATAAATTATGCTAATATACAAGCCAAGTTTGGAGGAGACTCTAGGACGTCCTATTGGGCTAATGCTCATTCAATGTGGGTTGTTCCTGGGAGAAGTCAAATCCAGGCCATGTGAGTGGATGAGGTGGTATGGAATGTTTGGGCAAGCGGTTCAGTGATAGAAAGGAAATGTATATCTTACCTGTGGGTTCCTCTGAAGAGGGTGAGATGCACCTTGTCATGGATGCAAATGTTTCCAATCCCATTCATGCCTTTTATCTTTTATTCTTATTTATTTTTCTTTAAAGAGGCTAGTTAGGGGACACTATTGTTGGATTGATAAGAGGGGGGGTGAATCAGTAATAGAGCAATTTAAACATTTTCAACCATATAATGCAAGTGTTATATCATTGTAGCATTATCATCCAATAATTGCAGATTAAATAAACGATGAACAAATGACAAATCATACACATACACAATACACCACTATTTTTATGTGGAAACCCAAAGCGAGAGTAAACCACAAAATTCTTTTTCTTATATTTATTGAAGAATTACATTCATTAGAAGCACCAAATTATTTTGTTTTCCAGTTGCAACTGGAAAGAGGCTCCAACCCCCTAGTTTCTCAGGCTACAACCTGAGGGAAGCTCCAGCTCCCCAATTCTATGGCTACAACCAAAAGGAGGCTACAACCCCCTATGTTCTCCAGCTACAACCACCTGTCCTTGCCCTGTCCAACCTCCCTAATGTAGAAGTAGAATGATGGAACCACGATCACACTATCACTGTGAGATATACTGTTGTAAACCTATACCAATCAACTTGTAATCAACCTGTACCATAAACAAGTGCATCAACCATGCACCAAACTGTACCTCAACCTGTACCATCAACAAGTGCATCAAACATGCACAAAATATGTACCAATCATGCATAAAATACACATCAACTATGACTCATCAATATGTACCAACATCATCAAGTATACAACTCATGTATGTGCCAACGCATCAACTACTTGTCTCAACCATGTACCTCAACCATACACCAAGTACATATACCAATATAACCATAAAAATTTCTCTGGCAATACATCACACTATCCATAACCAAATACCATAAACCCTTACATCAAACCATGTTCAACAACCTCACTGTTATGTAGCCTCAAGCTAAACCAACAACCTCATCAGCACATCACAACCAAAAGACCAATACCGATATGCCAAATAACAACAACAAAATACCAATTGTATCCCTCAACAAATCTGATATATGCAACAATACTGATTATTCAATACCATATCAAGAGATAAACCCTAGCTCAAAAAACATACCTCAAACAAGATGTGTCATATCTCTCATATATAGACCCCAACCATGTTGGTGCCATGATTTTTCTGCTGCACTTTTCCAGCCATGATTTTTCTACTGCACTTTTTCTACAACACTTTTTCTACCGTGATTTTTCTGCTGCACTTTTTTTTCATGATTTTTTTTCTGCACTTTTTCTGCCACATTTTTCCTGCCGCACTTTTCCTGTCACACCTTTTTTACTTGAATTTTTCTTTATCTATAATACCTTCCCAAATGACCTTTCACAAAAATAGATATTCAATGTTATGCAAGTGTGATTAAATGAGAGTGCATTTCCTCTTATTTATACTTTCATGTAGCATCCCACTTTCCTTATTTTAGGGAATTCTCCTTTAACTTTATTATTTAAATAATTTCTTTTTCAAACACTTTGACTTTTTGGGGCTTCTAGATGACTCAAGAGGGTTCTCCAAATTCACATGGCCATAAATATCTAAACGTGAGTAGTTATGTGATGTTCCACATACCACAGGAAATTACATGACATGTACTATCCATCTAGAATAGTCTTACCTGCAAACATATCAAAACTCATACCACTATCCATCAAACAAACTTTGGTCCATTACCCAAACCTGGGTTATCCAAGGGTTGAAATCAATCACTAAGGGTTGAAATGAATTTACAATATCACTCTTCAATGGTTGACATCAATGACAACAAAAAATACAAACCAACTCTCCATCAACCTAAGAAAATTGTATGACAATCTTCGCCTTTGGAATTGATGGAAACACAAACATTGATGGAAACACTTAGTCATGATAACATGAATGCTTATACTCCTCATCAATGTTTCTATCTCTCCTCCTTTGAGATCAATGGAAAAGGGTATCTCCCTTTGGGGCTACTCCCCCTGTCTACATTCCTCTGTGTTGTCTCTCCAAGCACTTCTATCCTACATCTAATAAATCTCCCCCTTTTTGTCATCAATGGAAAGGGTATCATTCCATCCGGGGTTTCTCCCCCTAACTGAATTCTTCTTGAAACTGATCCCATGACCTGAATTGTCCTCTTTATGGTGCTTCCTCATGTAAATATAAGACATATAAGATAAGCATTAAAAAACATTCATTTTGGAGTATAAATTACTTCGAGTCTCTGGCGAATATACTCAAAGGCTTCTCTTCAAATCGATTTTGTAAAGATATCTTCCACTTGTTCTTTTGTTCCCACATATTCAAATCTGATGTTATTCTATGCAACCTTTTCACGGAGAAAGTGATACTTGATTGGAATGTTCTTCGTCTTGGAGTGCACAAACGGGTTCTTTGAGATACTAATGACACTTTTATTATCACAATAGATTGTAATGGGCTCATCATACTCAACCTACATATTTTTCAGAGTTTGTTTCATCTGTAGAAAATGTGTACAACATGATGTTGCTGCAATATACTTTGCCTCCAATGTAGATAAGGATACTTATGATTGTTTCTTTCTTAACCATGATACTAAACACTCACCCAAGTAGAATGTTTCTCCATTGGTGCTTCGTCGGTCATCAATGCAACCTTCCCAATCTGCATCTGTGTAGGAAATAAGTGATAGATCCTTTCCTTTTGGATACCATAATCCAAACTCTTTTGTTCCTTTGAGATATCTGAAAATCCTCTTCACTGCTAATACATTTGATTCATTTGGTGCTTCTTGTAATCGTGCCACCTATCCAACTTCCTGCATTACATCTGGTCTGGATGTTGTCACATATAGTAAGCTACCTATCATTGACCTATATTTCCTTTGGTTTGTATACTTTGAGTCATCATCTTTTCTCAACTTGCAACTGGTTTGCATAGGAGTGGTAATTCGTTTGCAATCTTCCATTCCGAACCTCTTTAGCATTTATCTGATATACTTAGTTTGAGAAATAAAAATTCATTGGTTTCTTTGATGTATCTGAAGACCCAGAAAGAAGGATAGTTCTCCAATTAATGAAATTTCAAATTCATTCTGCATATCCTTTGCAAATTTATGGCTTAACCTGTCATCAGTACTTCCAAAAATAATATCATCAACATAAACTTCAATTAATAAAATACAATCTTGAGTTACCTTGATGTAGAGGTTGTTGTTTGCACTTCCTTTTCTGAACTCTGCCTATTGTAGATATTTATCGAGTCTAGAGTACCATGCTCTAGGATCCTCTTTTAAACCATATAAGGCCTTCTTCAATTTACACACATAACTTGCATTCTCTGAAAAATGAAATCCTTCTGGTTGTTCAATGTAGACTTCTTCTTCAAGTTCCCCATTTAGAAAATCTGATTTCACGTCCATTTGATACACTTTAATATTCTTGGATCATGCATAATCTATGAGAAATTAGATTGCTTCCATTCTGGAAACTAGAGCAAATGCCTCTTCAAATTTGATTCCTTTAACCTGTGTGTATCCTTTACATACCAATCTATCTTTGTTCCTTGTAACCTGTCCATCTTCATTTAATTTATTTCTGAATACCCACTTTGTGCATATCACATTCTTATTCTTTGGTCTTGGAATGAATTCCCAAGTGTCATTGTTCTCTATTTGATCCAATTCTTCATCCATGGCCTTATTCCAAAATCCATCCTTGCTGGCCCCTTCAAAACTATTTTGTTCAATCGTAGATGAGAGTGCTAGGTGCATTTGTTTTGGTGAGCATATTCTTCTTCTAGCCTCAACTCCTTCATCTTTGTTTCCGATAATCTGATCTGAAGGATGATTCTTCTATACTCGTTTGGTAGGTGTCTTTGGAGGCACTTTCTGAACTTTCTCTTCTACTTATATATGATCCTCTTCATCTTCCCCTTCTACTTATTCTTCGTAAAGTTGTTCCATTGATTCATTTTCTTCTTCCTTTAATTATCGTCCACCTATTTAATAAATTGTTACATTGATGCTTTACACAACTTTGTTCAACCTCAAATTGTAACACTTGTATGATTTCCTTGTACTTGAGTAACCAAAAAGTACTCCTTTGTCCACACGAGAGTAAAACTTTCCCATTCTACCATATTCTCTTTTGATGTAGCATTTTCTTTCAAATACTCTGAAGTGATTCACATTTTCTGGTCTTCCTTCTGATAGATCAGAGGGAGTTTTTTCAGTGGTGTTTATGAGCATTAATCTATTTTAATGTGAATCGTTGTAGGCATTGCATGTGTCCAAAATATATCTATCAATTTGGAATCCATTAACATTGCTCGAGCCATTTCCTGTACTATCATGTTCTTTCTTTCAACAACTCCATTCTGTTAAGGTGTCCTAGCAACGAAGAATTGATTTTTTCTTCCATGTCTGCTGCAGTAGTCCATAAATTCCTTTGAAGTGAACTCTCCTCCATTATCAGATCTTAAACATTTGATTTTTTAATCCATTTCATTTTCAACCATTTCCTTGTAGACCTTGAAGTTTTCAAAAGCTTCTGACTTATTCCTGAGAAAGAAAATTACATTCATTCTTGTATAATCATCATTAACAACATAGAGTATTTCTCACCTTTTAAACCCTTTGTTGTATTTGGTCCAACTAGATCAATATGCACAATTTCCAGTGTTCTTGTCATTGAATATTCTTTTGATCTAAACCTGGTCTTTGTTTGTTTTCCTTGTTGATAATGCTTGCATAAAGTGTTGGTTGGTTTCGTAATATGTGGAATTTCTCTAACTTCTTCATTTTTTCTGACTTTTACAAGGTTATCAAAGTGTATGTGATCCATTCTTTTGTTCCATAACCAACTTTCATCTTCTTTCCTTAGACAACACTTTTCATTTCCAATTTCACTTAATAAATATATTTTGCTTCAAGTTCTTGTAGCTATTGCAATCAATTTTCCTGAACCTTATTTTCTTATCTCGCACTTTTTTGAATCGAAAGTAACTTTATGACCTTGGTCACACATTTGACTCACACTTAGAATATTATGTTTCATATCTTCTACTAGTAGAACATTTTTTCCCTTTTTATTCTTGTTTCCAATTCTGACTGTGCATTTTCCAATTATTTTAGTTGAATCATCATTTCTGAAGGATATTAATCCATCTCTTTCCTTTCTTAATGTAACAAACCTATCTTTATCACCTCTCATGTGTTTTGAACATACACTGTCAACATACGAATCATGTTTCTTCTACTTATCTTGTAGAGCGAGTGTGCATTCTTCATTTCTATATTGATTCTTCTTTCTTATCCATGTTCTATTATGAGGTTCTTGTCTGTCACTGTTGTTGTTTTGTTGTGGTTCTCTAGGAGGAACTATGATTCTACAATATTTTCCCATGTGTCCAAAGTTGTTACACTTGTATAATTCCACTTCAGTGCTCAATGATTGAAACCTAATGTAACTTCTTCTCTGTTTTTGACTAGGTCTTCTTGGATAACCCTTTTGTGTATGACTTTCAAAGTTGTTTATGTTACTGTTGTTAGCTCTGCAATTCATAGCTTTATGTCCAAAATTATTACATGTAGAACATAAACCAAAAAATATAGTTTGATACCTGGGAGTTGAAGATATTCTGAAAGGAGTTTCTCTTATGAATCCTTCTTCTTCCCAAGGCCTATCTGTTGGTTGTTGATTCTGAAATATGAATCTTCTTGGTGGAGGAGTGTCCCTGTAACCTTCATTGTAGATCTTGCTATATCCTTTGACTGTTTTTGCATATATTTTTGGATATGTTTCTTGTTTTGTTGTTTCAGAGCTTGATTCCTTTTCTGTTTGATTGTATCCAAGTTCGGACTTGTCATGATAAGGTTTTTGACTGCTAATAATGCCATCCAAAACTTTTGAGATATTCTGCATATTTTTTTTTTTAGATCCTTTCTTAATATGACAATCTCTTCTTCCAAATCTCCAATGATCCTATCTCTTTATTCTAGTTGTTATTTGAGTGCTTCTTCAATTATTTTATCTTCTTCTATTTGAGACTTTAAATTTTTTATCATTTGTTCTAGTTCTTGAGTGTATTCTTTCTTGTCTAGTTCCACTTGTAGTTTCTTGTTTTTCTTCTTCTCTCTTATTATAACTTCTATGGCACACAACAATTCTTCTTGGTAGTCAACTTCTTCCTCTTAATATTCTTCTTTGTCCTCCTCATATTATTCGTCGATGTCTTCCTTGTCAGAATCTTCTACTGCCATGAATAGAACTCTTTTTTTCTCACTGTCACTGACTTCATCTTCATCTGATGAGGAGATGTCTTCTTTGGTGCATAAGATTTTCTTGAAATATTTCTTTGTGGTTGTTTTTCCTTTGTATGTTTGTTTCCTATTTGAGTAATCTTCATCATTCCTCTTATTTTTCTTACGAGAACATTTGTTAGAAAAACGACCAATACCATCACAATTAAAACAAATCAATGGAAACTTACCTTTATATATGTCGTTGGTTCCCTTATTCAATCTTCTAACAAAGTTGGTCATTTATTCATCATCTTCAGAGATGTCACTATTGTTGCTATGTTCTTTTACTTTTTTCTTTCCCTTTTTCTTTGGCCTTTTGGATGATTTGAAAGTTGCTTCTTTTATATCTGGATTTTCTTGTTCAGTTCTCATTTCGTATGTTATGAAGATTCCATGTAGTTCATCCATGTTTATTGAGTCTAGATCTACTCTTTCTTCTAGTGCTGATATCTTTGGATCAAATATCATAGGAAGAGATCTTAGTACCTTTTGAACAATTAAAGATTCTTTAATTTCTTCTCCCAATCCTATGATTGCATTTACTGTTTCACCGACTCGTAAGAAGTAAGCTGCAATATTTTCATCTTCCTTCATCTTTAGTTGTTCGAACTGACCTCTGTAAGTTTGAATCTTTGCTGCTTTGACTTTTGAATCTCCTTCATAAATATTTTGGATCTTTTCCCAAATCTCTTTAGCAGATTTACAATGTATAACTTTGGTGTATACTGATTCGCAAAGACCATTCATAAGTGAATTTGTGGATTTGGAAGTATTTTTCCCGAGTTTCATTTCTCTTTCATTTTTCGGCGGAACTGTTGGTTCTTTGTATCCATTCACAACTAATTGCCAAATTTCAAATCCATGTGCCTGTATATATGTTTTCATCCTTCTGCTCCAACATGCATACTTTTGTCCATCAAATTGTGGTATTCAATTTTTTATACATGTTGTTTCTCTCCATGACCTACCTTTCAGTGGTTAAACTGACTTTTGAAGGAACCTGCTCTGAAACTAATTGTTGGATTATTGAGAGGGGGGGTGACTCAGTAATAGAGAAATTTAAACCTTTTCAACCATATAATGCAAGTGTTATATTAATGTAGCATTATCATCCAATAATTGGAGAGTAAATAAACAACGAGCAAATGAAAAATCATACACATACACAATACATCAGTGTTTTTACATGGAAACCCAAAGCGAGAGAAAACCACAAAATTAATTTTCTTATATGTCTTGAAGAATTACATTCATTGGAAGCACCAAATTCCTTTTTTTTCCAGCTGCAACTGGAAGGAGACTCCAATCCCCTAGTTTCTTAGGATACAACCTGATGGAATCTCCAACACCCCAATTCTCTGGCTACAACCAGAAGGAGGCTACAACCCCCTATGTTCTCCCGCTATAACTAGAAGGTGGCTACAACCACCTTTCCTTGCCCTGTCCAACCACCCTGACATAGAAGTAGAATGATGGAACCACTGTCACACTATCACTATGAGATATATTGTTGTAAACCTATACCAATCAACCTGTAATCAACCTGTACGATAAACAAGTGCATCAACCATGCACCAACCTATACCAAAACTAGTACCATCAACGAGTGCATCAAACATACACCAAAAATGTACCAATCATGCATCAAATACACATCAACTATGACTCATCAAGATGTACCAACATCATCAATTATACACTTCATGTATGTGCCAACTCATCAACTACTTGTCTCAACCATGTACCTCAACCATACACCAAGCAGATATACCAATATAACCATCAAAATTTCTCTAGCGATACATCACACTATCCATAAACAAATACCATAAAACCTTACATCAAACCATGTGCCACAACCTCACTGTTATGTAGCCTCAAGCTAAACCAACAACTTCAACAACACATCACAACCAAAATACCAATAACCATATGACAAATACCAACAACAAAATAAGAATTGTATCCCTCAAAAAATCTGATATATGCAACAATATTGAACATCCAATACGATATCAAGAGTTAAACCCTAGCTCACAAAACATACCTCAAACAATATGTGCCATATCTCTCATAAATAGACCCCAACCATGTTGCTTCCACGATTTTTTTGTCGCACTTCTTCTGCAACAATTTTTCTGTTGCACTTTTTCTACCGCACTTTTTCTGCTGTGAATTTTCTGTCGTGAATTTTCTGCCACACTTTTTCTTCCGCAATTTTTTTGCCGCACTTTTTCTGTCACGATTTTTCTGCCGAACTTTTTCTGCCACAGTTTTCCTGCGACACTTTTTCTGCCACACTTTTTATGCTGCAATTTTTCTCTATCAGTAATACCTTCCCAAACAACCTTTCACAAAAATAGATGTTCAATGATATTCAATGATATTCAAGTGTGATTAAATGAGAGATAATTTCCTCTTACTTCTACTTTCATGTAGCATCCCACATTCTTTATTTTAGGGAGTTATCCATAAACTTTATTATTTAAATAATTTATTTTGCAAACACTTTGACATTTTGGGGCTTCTAGATGACTCATGAGAGTTCTCCAACTTCACATGGCCATGAATCTCTAACCATGAGGAGTTATGTGACATTCCACATACCACCAGAAATGGAATAACATGTACTATATAGATAGAATAGTCTTACCTACAAATATATCAAAACTCATACCATTAGCCATCAAACAAACTTGGGTCCATTACCCAAACCTGGGTTCTCCAAGCGTTGACATCAATCACTAAAGGTTAATATCAATCTACAATATCACTCTCCAATGGTTGACATCAATGACAACCAACATTCCATCTACCTAAGCCAATTTTTTGACAACTACCCTGGCGTGGTGACCAGTGGTGGCAATGGTACTCACAAGAATTTCACGGAAATGAGAAGGTTTTCTCGTGATGAGACCCCCTTTATCTTGGCTATGCCACCAAGAGCCACTACCCTGGCATGGTGACTAGCTATTGGTAGTGTGATATCACTACATGCCCATGGACCTAATAGGATGGCTCGTGATGAGGCCCCCTATCCTCTGACTCGGTCTTGATTTCTTATTTTTATGGGTCTCTTTGTTTCTTGCTGAGAATATTTTTATTTATTTTTCAGGGATCCTTGGGTGAAGCATATCAAGGTTTCATTCTTCTGGATTTTGTATTTTTCTAGCTATTTTTACCCTCTGGTCCTTTATCTCCTTCTTCCCACAAGCCAAGGTACAACCCTTAGATATTTGGCCAACCCAATGCCCAGACCAGTGTAATGGGATAAATGAGCAGAAAAAATAATGAAAGGTGGTAAGTATGGTGGGATCAAACAATGAACTCTCATGAATCTCCCAGTGGAAACTCAAACCCTATGGGTACTTCTTACTAGGGAATCTTGTCATTCCCCCTAGGTGTGGTCAAGTGGAAAGGCATAAGGTCCAAGCACACATTAGAAGAAAAAAGAATTAAATGAACATATACAAAGGTTTTGAGGATCAGAGTGACACATACCATGATACCCGAACTCATTACCTCATGGAGAAAGACCCATTTCTATTGCAAGACCAGGCCGATGTGATGGATGTTGTTGTTGTTGACAAAGTGGAGGCATTGAATAAGAAAATGATGGGCCCTCCAGGGCCATGCTCAAGTTGATATGTCTCTCGGTACTCCATTTCTAGGGCTTATG
>SNQJ01S0065380.1:0-40456 GCA_010110895.2 Picea sitchensis | reverse complement strand
TCTACCCCTGATGGGGTTTGAGGAAGTTCCCATTAACTAGTAATTGGAGCCTTCCTCCTTTCAATATAGAAAAATAGTAGGCATCATTGACTGAATTTATTCCAACTCTGAAGGGTCCAAGCCAAAACTATGCATTTCCCTTGACATTAGTAGGCTCTACCTTCTTTGTGTCGGACATCCACACTATGTCTCCCTCTTTGTAATATATGGTTCTGAACTTCTTTGTTTCTTGAAAAACCCTGGTGTACTGTGTAGAGGGAGGAGGGTGGGATTCTTATTTAAAAACTTCTTGTTGGGACGAATGGATCAATATGCTATCTTCTCCTTTATTTAACAACTTGACAACCCCAACTTCCTTGTCTTTATACTTGTTCAAGAGTTGATGATAATATTCCTTCTTCGACCATTGTATCTGATCAAAATCTTCCTCAGTAGAAAAAGACATATCATCATGATAAAATTAGGGAAGACTTTCTCTGGTTGGTTCATGCATTTTGCTATTTCTGATATCATTCTCTTCCCATTTGACAAAGACAACTCCTTTCCTTCTAAACCTCATCAAATAGTCATATTCTTGTGTATAAGAATAATCATCCAAGTCTTCAAAGATGTCTGATACATCATCAGGATAATCACCCCAATTTGTATCTCTTTATTGCTCCAAAACGATGGGGTAGGGTCTCACCAAAGCAGTGTCCAATTATGTATGTCTCATGCAAATGCCACACCTCGTCATTACCTAGCACAATGTTATTCTCGTTATTGCTAGGAATATTCTGGTCACCCTTTCCCTTACTAATATTGTCTTCTTCTGTCAAGGGAAGAGTGGACCAAAATTCAAATAAGCATGAATCTACTAAGTTGTAATCACTCTGTCCCTAAAAGGTGGTTTTCTCATTTTTCTCAAAATGATCAGTTTCTGATAGCGTGGAAATTTTTTCAGACGATAGTTGGTCATTTGGGATTTGTTTTCTCAAAGAAGGGATTTCCAACATTTCACGAATCCTTTAAACCTTTTGTAGGATACAAGCCATACTAGTGCTCAGGTTGGTTCTATTATTGTCAGGTATTGGGAAATGTTGGGGTTGATTGCTAGTATACACTTGGGGATATTCAAGTTTTACCCTTGATTTCTCATTTGTTTGGCCAAAGTATTCAATCCTAGGCTTCCTCATGTCTTGATTTTCTTGGTTTTGACTTGGTGTGAACAAGGTGAATATGGAATCTACAAAATTAGGCTTCTCATGAGTAGCCTTTGGGTAATAACATTCAAGAAAGGAGTCCTTGCCTGACCATGGTTTAGGATCAGTTTCTTCTCTTGCAACATTTTGTAGGTCCAAAGTGTTCAGGCAAATTTTTTCTCTTGGAGCATGCGATTCTATAGTTTGAGGAGGTGTCCTAGAAAGTGGCTTTTGTATTTGTGATAGTGACCTTTCTAGCTGAGTGATTATTTCAGAGATACTTACATCCTGAGAGGGTTCATGTTCTTTTGAAACATTTAAGGCATATTTCATATTTGATAAATTTATGCTCCATTTCCTATGGTAAGTATTGTTTTCTACCCCTAGAATCTTTGGGAGGTCATTCTCTAGTCCTCCGATGATTTCCTTATTTATCTCCCAGATGTCATCATTGTTCAAAACATTGACCTGATAGATCGCACCATCGAACTTAATATTCTCTTCAATTTGGCAGGCATCATCTTGAGCTTCTTCTAGGGTTGTAGGTAATTGATCCTTGAGGGTAAATCGCAAAGTTCATTCAAAGGATTTAAGGTAATGTTGGACAAAAACACTCTTTGGGACAAAATTGGGCTGAAGTTTTCTAATGAGAGTATTGAACCTATCATTGAATTCGCTAACATCTTCGTCTATTTGTTTGCAAACTTCAAGGAATTGAGATTAAAAGGAGGGCATACTTTTTTTTTTACACCACCTGTCCTTGAAAGCTCATTCAAGATATTCAGGGGTTTTAATGCTTCCATTCAGAATACCATTAATCCAACCTCTTGCACTCCCAGTGAGTGAGCTTGCAAGGAGCCTCATAAAGACATCAGGGTTTTCCTGTCCATATTGGTGAAATCAAACCCTTCACAAAACTTGGTCCAATGTGAGTTACCATAGGATCCCCCTTCTCCCGAAAAACTAGGTATACAGGAGTCAACATTCTTGGGTAGATCATGTAATCCCCCTTGGGTGTTAGCTAAGTCCAAAGGGCCAAAGATATATTTGTGATGCCATTTAGGAGAACTTACATTGGTAACATGATTTGTAGGGGTAATAGGGATTGCAATAGTAGAAGGGAGTGTGTATTGATGCCCACTATGGGTCACCATTTGTGGAGTTGTCAGATAATTCTTTTAAAATTATCAAAGAAATAAGAGAATTTCCCTTAGTGGAGTCATCAAGTAAGCTTGTAAGAAAAGTTCTTTGGATAAATGATCATCGAAAAAGTGTCGTTTGAGGAATATTGACTCAGTGTTCCCTAACAACGGCGCCAAAATGTTATTGCACAATTTGTACATTGATAGAATAAAAGTTTAACGGAGAGAAAATTGGTGTAATGAGAGACTATCCTATAACTGTCATCTCAATAGGATGTTTCTTTCTATATAGGGTGGTAAGCCCAGGGGAGACTTCCCCGATGACTTGGGGGTTTGAGAAGGAAAATTCAAAGTGGCTAGATAAAGATCCCTTCTCAAAAGTCACCACCGATGAGAAAGTCTGGTTTTATAACCAATGAAAAGATAATATATCAAAGTGTACTTTCCTAGAACAAAGCAACAAGAAACTAGATATATTTGCAAGTACACAAGTTGGTTAGCACTTCATAAAATCATGGACTTTCTTGAGAAAATAAATATGTTGAATATGATGAAGTAAACAGAAAATTTATAACAACAATATTTGTAGAGAAATACTTCACATTAAATGCCTTGAAGATATCTTCAAAATGACTACGAATCATTAACCATTGAAATCATAATACTAGAATTTGATAGAAGCAAATAAGACAAGGTATAAATAAGCCTTTTCAATTGTTTTTATGAGATTTTAATGTTGCATCTAATGGTTGTAGATTACTTTAGTAACAACATCAATATTTTTAGTAGGTTAGCCTATTCTAGGGTTATAAAGTGTTGGTAGGTTTCTCAAAGAGTAGGTTTTGAAGGTTGTGTTTATCAATTACTCCAGAGAGGAATTAGACTAGTTCTTTTAGGGAAAATGGAGTCAATGATGCAGCATAAAATGATGAATAAAAATGATAATAGAGAGTCAAAGACAAGAGATAATGATAGATTCGAGTGTTGGTAACCCAAGGTTCCAATTTATCAAACCCTAGGGGAAACTAGCTACTAAGGTGTAGGTAACCCTAGGCCTTAGTAGATTTCCTCATTCTTTAACTCAATGATGAAGAAAAATCTACTAATATGAAGAAATGGATACTAAGGTGTTGCAATGGCAAGGTCTTAGCTCATGCTTCAAGAAAATTGGCCTTTTGACAATATCTAGTAGGTGAAAGCTTTTGAAGCTAGGACAATCACATGTGCTAGTATTCCTAGGGTTTAATCAAGAAATTTCATAATCTTGGATGTAAATCCAAGATATATTAAACTATAACCATTCAATTAAGAAGAATTGTAGAAAATGCACTTACATACATAAGAAGAACCCTAGTTGAACACAACCACCAAGAACTTTTTCAAAATAATCCAAAATAAGCCTCCTTGAACAAGTGCACCTAAATTTCCACCAAGAAACCCTAAGGAGGGCACAAATTTCAGTCTTCACAAGTGTGAGTGAAAGATCATGAAAAATAAGAGGGATTTTCCCCTTATTTATACAATACTAATGACCAAAATTACGTCAAAAAGGCCGACATGACTAGTTACAAATAATGTATGTTTTTTACATTAAATGTCATAATTAAACACTAAAACAATCTTCTAATTTGACGTCATTCCATTTTAGGGTGATGTGAGGCCCTTTTTGGGAAACATTGGCCTCCTGAAGAAAAATGTTAGGCCTCCTTGGGCCTCAGGAACCTGCCACACATGCCACTTGACACACAATTGTCTCTAAAACATCCCAAAACATTGGGTGACATCATGGGTGACCTAGGTGATGTCATGGTACTTCCAATGCCTACATCATGGTGGAAAGGGCACAACCCCACTAGTTCCAGTCCTACCAGGCTTCCCCTGGTGAAACGTCCTCCTCTCTCTCTCTCGTGCAATCCTCTAATCTATCTCTGCCCCTAGCTAGGGTATCAACATCCATATGGTGGGATTTTAGCCCCATGGAGGCCCGAACTAATCATCTCCCCATGTGTACTTGTCCACGAGGTGTGGCCCTAAAACATCAAAGATACACCTTCCATGGGCTCATAAGTTACAGGGATCAGAACAATGTCAATCACATCTAATCATCAAGTTATTAAACATGTGCATGAAACCCATTATATCCGAACAAGTGCTCAAAGACATTATGATAATTTGCAAGCCAACTTTGCAGGGGATGCTACAATGTCCTATCGGGATAATTCTCATTGGATGTGGGATGTTCCCGGGAGAAGTCAAATCTAGACCATGTGAGTGGATGAGGTGGTAAGGGATGTCTAGGGAATGGGTGGAGTGATAGCAGGGAAATGTATAGCTTACATGTGGGTGCCTCTGAAGAGGGTGAGTTACACCTTGTCATGGATGCAAATGTTTCCAATCCCATTCATTCCTTTTATCTTTTATTATTATCTCTTTTTCTTTCAAGAGGCTTGTTAGGGTACACTTCCTTGGTGTGGTGACCAGTGGTGGCAATTTTACCCACAATCATTTCAAGAAAATGAGAAGGTTGGCTCATGATGAGACCCCCTTTCTCTTGGCTATGCCACCAAGATCCACTACCATGGCATGGTGACCAGTTTTTGGTAGTGTCATACCGCTACATGCCCATGGATCGAATAGGTCGGCTTGTGATGAGACCCTGTATCATCCAACTAGGTCTTGATTTATTATTTTTTATGGGTCCCTCTGTTTCTTGCTGAGAATATTTGTATTTCTTTCTTGGGGATCCTTGGGTGAAGCATATCAAGGTTTCATTCTTTTGGATTTTGTCTTTTTCCAACTACTTTTACCCTCTGGGCCTTTATCCCCTTCTTCCCACAAGGAAAGGTACAACCCTTAGATATTTGTCCATCCCAATGCCCAGACCAGTGTAATGGGATGGATGAGTGGGAAAAATATGAAAGGTGGTAAGTATGGTGGGATCAGAATGTTATGAGGGAAAAAATCTCTATGGCCAGGGTAAACCACAATAAACGGATGTGACTACATAAATCAACTCTATCCAAAAAATATGATATATAAACCAATATGAAAGCGAGATAAGAAAGAGGCCTACCTCATCCAGATGTTTGATAATGTCCACAATTGAGCACTTTGACCCAAAGATTTATACCTAAAACAAGTTCTCAATAAAAAAGAAAAGCAAGCAAGCATATGGTGATAATATAAAAGGTTAGCACATTAGATAGCATAATCGATTAATATGCATAACAAATAATCCCATGGATAATAACTCACATATTTGCAAGATATAAATTGGACGGGAAAGGAGTATTTCTATTAATAAATGATTGGCATGGTTCAGAACCGAGAAACTAAGTTTCTTCTAGATGGGCCTCCACCACTTAAATCCTCCACCAAAGGCAATCTCATAGAAGGGAGAAAATGAAGTTCTCCATCAATAAGGGAAGATATTGGGGGTTAAACATTGTGTTCAAACTTAAAGGACAAGGATATGTAGACTCAATATGAAGTAATAATTTATCAAGAGTAACTTTGCTCTCAAAGTTGAATTCTTTCTCCTCTTTTCCATAGCTAGGAACTGGCCCATTTATAGCCTTCAAATGGAATTGAAGGGCTGAGTCAGAGCGTTTCTATTATATGTAAGGCCAAGGATCAGAGAGCTCTTGTCCTGACATGGAAACCCGACATTTAATTTACATTTTTTGGCACAAATCCCAATGTACATAGGTTGTAGTGGAGCATCCTACGTATACACATGTTGTATAGTAGGCAAGGTGTGTACATGTGGAAAAACTTGTATTTTTATCTCTGGATTTATAAAACATGGATGATAAGTCTGCATAGGGAAATGGAAAAAGGCCCTCTGTACAA
This sequence comes from Picea sitchensis, assembly GCA_010110895.2. Taxonomy (NCBI): domain Eukaryota; kingdom Viridiplantae; phylum Streptophyta; class Pinopsida; order Pinales; family Pinaceae; genus Picea; species Picea sitchensis. The sequence goes on along the minus strand of SNQJ01S0065380.1, from coordinate 34,281 downwards.
TATTGCATAGGGTGAGGAAAATATTTCTATAACATATTCCCCCTAATGTGTGAGGTCAGAGGAGTATCTGCGATAACTGAAATACATTGTAAAAAACACAAAAGTGGAGTGGTAGGGGACCAACTGGATGAACTAGTTGCTCATTACATTCTATACTGACTTTGAATACATGGTTTCCAATAGAATTATACTATAGATCCATGTGAAAATATACCAAACAAGTGTCTATTTCCATGAATATTCAAATACAAATGCGGTTACATGCTAAAATTTGTCATAGTCATGAACATGGCCCTATAGAGCCAGTCTAAAAAACAAACTGAAGATATCTATATACAATGGAGTACAATTTGATCTCCCATGATCAATGAAGTCATATAGGTATTGGTCCAATGAAAAGGAAGCAACAACTTAGGAAAGTTGTGGCCACATAATGATGTCCTCAATTCTTCTACACAATCCACCAAGGGTGCAAGTCTATATTATGTGAATAAAGGAGTTGAGGTTGAACACAATGAGACATCGTTTCATTACCAGTCATTGAGGTATATCGTTAACAAACACAATACAACCTACCGATAATGAAAGTAGGTATCAAGGCACATAGTACATTCTTACAAGTGTGAATAAAGGAGCTGGTGTCGAACACCTGAAGAATCCATCAATTAGAAGACATTGATGTATTCCCAACTATCGATGGTGAGAGAGCATGCCACTAATGACTGCAAGCCTCAAGGTACTGATAAGACTCTAGGTCCCTCTTCCAGAATAAATGAGTTGAAATCGATGGAAGGAGACCCGTTGGAAGGAGAGAATTTAGGTATCTCTCATCAGTCGACACGAGGTACAAAGTAGAAGCTTCATTATTTGGTGGAAATCGGACGAAGAACATGTTCACAAACCAACGACCCTATGCGTCTTTTGCGTGTGCCAAGTGAAAGAGGTACACAAAAAATACCCTCTAAATATCAGCCAATGATGAAAACCGCCGACAAAGGAGAGAACACCACCAATAAGGCTAATGGCATTCAAGACACTACACGAATCTCAATGTGTGAATATATGTCTCACCGTCGAACATAAGAGAAACCACCCAGTCAACGACCAATGATGAAGTGTCGAATAATGGGTTCATGGTTACCTACCAATGATGAAAGTAGGGCCAAGGTGCATGATAAGATTACAGTATCATGTGATTCTGAGATAAACTAAGGGTATGGCCAACATGCAAAGTCAAGAGTTCTGAGGAGTGGTCGACACAAGTTGATAGACTTCCTTTGAACAAGAGCATGATACATATGGAAGACTCAGACAAAATAGACTCAATGATGAAACAATGAGATGTAAGAGACATCAATCAAGTTCTCCATAGGGACAAGAAGAGTAACCAATCGGTAGATAAGACTCTATAACGAGATCAACTTCCTAATTCCATGCTAAACCCAAAATTATGGTGACAAATGGACTCAATAACTTTGTGCTTTGTTCAAAGGCGACACGAATACTACCAATATAAGATAATACTCCCTTCTTGCCTGTATTTTTTTGTTTTTTCATAGACAAATGAATGTTATGATACAAAGGAGGAAACGAGTGTCACAAGTAAGCAAAACTAGTTCCAGTAGTGGAACATACATATGCTCAATGCAAGGAGATGAATATGGGAGATGGACACTTGGGGGAATGTTCCCTCCTGGGTATAGGCTGTCAAATTGCAAAGGATAAAAATAAGGCTCTGCTTGGTTGAGCATGAAATAAATACTGCGGCAAATGGTTTATAATGCAAAGAGAGAACCGACTACAGGCTCAATACTACAAGCAAGGGCATGAAATGCAATCACAACTTGATGCCACAAAATTCTCCTTTTTTATGTCTTTTAGTCTACTTGGTGTGAAAAAGGGATAAACTTGTGCCAAATAGACTTTTTTTCAAATCTAATTTACAAGTGTGAAAGAGACAAGTTCACTCGGAAATCTTTTCAGTTTTTGAAAACGAGTCGGAAAAGAGCTTAACTAAGACTCATGACCTTTCAAGTCCAATTTAACGACTGTTAAAGGAACAAATCACTCGACAATCTTTTCACTTTTTAAAGACGGGTTGGAAAAGATATTAAATTAAACTCATTTGGGAGTCCTCGGGGTTTGAAGCAGCATGTTTATGAGTGAGAAATGAGGCTCAACATAAAGTCATGTATTAGCTATAAGGGACTCCCATTCATAAGGGAAAAATATTGGCATGGGAAACAAATGAAATAGAGGATCTAACTAGGGCACCCATGTTTGGTAAGTCTCTACCACTTGTTAACGACACTACTTATAACAGATAGAAGGTTTTGTGCTGCAACAAATGGGTTCGTACCTAAGGCATAAAAGAGACAGTTATAAGACAATGAAAAAAGCATGATGGAATGCATACCTATCCTATATGTTGGGTAGTGAAAATACCTATCCGTGGTGATGAACGAATAACATAACGCTGAAATCCACAAGAATCCTAGGTGAAAACTACAAAAACCAACTCAATCCACCATTGTGTTAGTCCATTAGGTGAAAAAAAGGCTGAAAACTATAGAAAGTGGGTAAAAATAGTTAATAAATAGTAACAAAACCAAAAATTACTATACCATTTTGATTTTTTACCCAAATAGTGTAAAATGGACCAAAATACCTCTGAAATTCAAACGACGACTGCGGGATCATTAGGCAATGAAATCATGAACCGTCTGGATCAGGTAAATCTAATTCCATTCCTCTTCAATTTCAGTGGATTAAATTTTTGAATTAGGTTCCAATTTTTTAGTTTTTGAGGGCGCAAAATGTGAATTTCGGTGTACGCAGGATGTTTTCAATCTGGTCACATATACAAATATCTATACATGCATGTGCAAACTACAGGGTGCGTATAGCCATCCTTATATGTGACTGTAAGTATATTAGCTCTTGTACATGCACACAAACAATCATTTTTAAGGATTCTAGCTCAATTTTGATTTTTCCTTGGCAAGATGGTTCTTGAATGGAGAGAAAGAGAGAAGGAGGAGGTTGATGTTGCTATAGATCGAGATCCAGGGTCCTAAATGGATTTAAAGCGATGTGGCTTATATAAATTTTGGGCACTCAAAGGAATTAGAGCCCAGGTGAGGTTTCTTGAGATGCTTGTGGGTTACTGGGACCCTAAGAGTGAAAGATTCAACCTCAATGGGAAAACATTGAGAATTGAAGTAGAGGACATTTACTTTTTGACTAGTCTATCATGCCAGGGAGAGATTGTAAACCTAAAATCACGAGGGGAAGTAAGTAAAATGAAAATAGAGGAGTAAATCAATGCCCACTATGTAGCAGGGAATCCTAAGGTGGGGAGTCAACTCCCTAACAAAAAAAAAACAATCCCATCCTGAATATCATTTTTATTGTATTGACCAGGATCATAAGTTTGGCCTCATTGCACCAGGCATTGAGTCTTCTCATGTTCTATGCAGTGCAGTTTATGAGACCCACAATATATGACTAGTGTACCTCACTACTAGAAAATATGAAGAGCCAGTTGATAGAGTGCAAAAAGGGGAGTAAGAGGAACTTTTGGTTTGCCTCTATCCTATGCAATTTCTTTTTTGAGTGGGTTCCAAGTCTGGGACCTAAAGTTGAGATTCTTCCTAGAGGACCTCACAATCCAGCCATGGCACGGTGGACCGAGGTAATGCAACGAAAGGGGGGAGGTAGGGTGCTGACACCCTACAATGAGGATTTCTTCTACTGGTGGAAGCGACAGGTCATTTCCCTATATGACTATCCCTATGGAGGGATACACTTCCGAGTAGATCTAGACATGCCACTTCCACCAGGGACTGCCTAAGACGACATAAATATGTCAATTGTTTTTAAATATTTCATTTTTTTGAACTTTTGTATAATAGATTTTTTTTTTTTTTGGATGGTTCTTAATTATTAACTAGACACTTGTGTAACACACACGTGGGTCCACAATGATTGGAAGGGTTTCCTCAACATCGATGGAAGAAACAAGGAGACGAGGCGGCGGGAGGAGAATTCAAGAGAAACCTAAAAAATGTGCAGGGCAACCTGCCGCGTTTGACTTAGAGGATTCCCATGGTTCAGGTAGAGGATCTTCTTGAAGCCATGCAATGACATGTGGTTGGTGTAGCCAGAGCATGGGTACAACTCTTTCGGTGTCTCACAAATTCCCTAGTTTGTTACCATGACACACATCTGGTGCCATAGTCATAGATGTTGTGGGATATTGTATTTTCGGATGTATATGTGTATTGAGGGTATTAGCCCCAATTTTGTACTATAAACACCATATTTTTTTAAATATATAAGAACGGATTTTTGGCTTTACTTATATTTTATAATGTGTACATTGATGATGTGGTTTTGTTTTCTTTAGTTATGTGACAAATTCCATTCTAAAACATAATTACCATAAGCATCGGATGCATGATTAGAATTCCTAGGAATGTGATAATATGTAATAAAATCAAATTTTCGTTCTAAAAGACGTACCCGTAGGAATAGTCATGAGTAAAGTACGATCACACACGCAGTAACTGTCGCTCAACTGACATAATAGTAACCGGGAATCTAGGCTAACCTTTAAAGATTGAATACCATGTGAGATAATGTAATAAACCCCAAAATCGCCATAATTCTTTTTTTTCTAAGGGGCCATAATTTGTAACTTATAAGAGTTAGATTTATAATGAGAGGAATATATATCTTTCTCGGGTACCTGAGATTCTTATGTTTCAGATTTCTTTCCCAACAACTACAGAACCAAAGTCGGGTGTTCACTCTTCAATCTTTCTTAAGTCATGCTAGTTCTTTGTAGGTGGTTAAGTGTTTTTAAACATTGTAAAGGTAGCAGAATGGACATAGGCTTAAGGCTTAGGTTTTGTAGCCCCCCTTAAACCATGACTCCATTCATGCATAGACCCAACTTCAATAACCTAACATATTTTTTATAATCCATAGCGCAAACATTGAACTGGTTGTTTTAATGTTGAATTTAACGTTTTGGGTTGCTTAAAAGGATGTCACGGGGTTGATAACTTCCACATTAATTTTTTTGTTTTGATTGAAGGTATCCCTTCGCCACGTAGTCCATTAACATACTATATTGGAGGCGAGCCCTGAGTTGGTAGTTTAAACGAACTTTACCAGACTTATCTAGACTATTCCCAACACTTAGATAGTTTAGTATCGACTAGAGCTTAATAAATATGAAAAAAGTTATGAACAAACCTTAGCCAACCCTCATAAATGTGACTGGTGACATTGATAGATGGGATTAAACTTCACTGACCAAACATTAAATAAGGTGGGTGAGGGATGAGGGTCACTTTGTACCCTTCTTCAATCCAAGCATGCCAGCTCGCTCAAAGCACATGGCGCATTTCCTGTCATATCCACTACATTCAATGTGCCTAGTTTTTGGGTTTAGGGAAATAGACATCGCCCATTACACTGTTCAAATTGGATCGCCGAGGGTTCAGTATCACCGTAATGTTTATTTATGTTTCCTTCACGAGGGTTTGGGTTTAGGGAAATAGCCATCACTCATTACACACTGTTCAACCTGGCTCGTCGAGGGTTTAGTGTTACCGTAATGTTTCTATCTATTTCCTTCATGCAAGTTTGGGTAAGGAGCGCTTTTCGACTGCAACGCTATCGGTAAGTGACAGTCTTAACTTTCATTTCACTCAACACACGTTTTACATGGTCACCCTTTCTGTTACAGTTTTATTTAGACTGTTTCTCTTAATTTTTCTTGCGCGTGTTTTTGGCACGAGGGGGGTAATCTACCCGTAGGCCCTTATCGCCTTATTCCTTACTCAATGTTTATTTCCCCTTTTATACCTTAGTTTTTCTTTGTTTTTATTTATCTTACTCGCATACACAGGTAGGGTCTTTCTTCTCTCCTCATCCCTGTTCCCAATCTCTCTTTTTTTTTACGAGTTCTTAAGGTTGAGTCTTGTCGACTGTGAGTCTCCCGAACGGATAGTAGTTAGGTTAACCATTTTTTTTTTTTGTAATAATTATGTTGTAATTGGGTCTAAAGGAAGATTCAGGTTATTTTCTTTGCGACCACTTATTTATAATCTGGGGTGCACGAGGTCACATATACTGGAGTTTTGTCATTGTGTTGTTTTTCTATGGATATTTTAAATTTATTTGTAATGTACTGGATGTGATAAAGATTTTGTACCTTTTTCCTTTTGATTTAAATTAGGTGTATGTTTTATTATACGACTCGTATGTATATACACTGTACTTCAATATGTCTTTTATACTGTCACTTGAGTTTTCTCGGATTCTCATTATTGATGATGGGCTCTTTGTTTTGCGAGGGCACCCATCAGATAGATCCAACTATTTCCTCCCCTTATGGTCTAGATGAATACGCGATAAACGCAGCAGGGAAGAGGTCAGGTTTCCCCACACGGAGTTAAGTATTTACTTCAATTGTAAATTATATTTTATCAAAAACTTTTCTTTCCAAATGAACGGATTATAATGACTGTGTTAAAATGTGTACATGGTTTCGGCTAAGTGGCTACAAAGCAGACTACCATTGTCATCCACGTGAAAGGTAAACGGGAACCGATATACCTTCCTCAAAGACTTAGGCAACTCAACCCTAAAGGGGTTACTCTATATACTAGTAGTAATTCGAGTTGTGTTAATTCTGTTATTAGATATTATGGCCCAAACGAGGGTCGATTTGGAAACTAAGGATTTGGTCGAAGGGCCCAATATGATCTTTTATTATGTTCTATTTTGGCAATTGAGGAAATAATAAAAAAAATGATTTACAATCTCTTACCATCCGGTAATACAATTGTTGGATGTTTCACTCCTGTAGCTTCAGTGCAACCATTAGCTTCGTATTCTTGACAAGGTAGTACATGCTAGGTGTATAATTCGTTTATCCTACATTTGTAATATTTCAAACTGAACTTGCAATTAAATGGATGGACTGTCTATTTCAATCCGAGATGAATCCAAGTTTTGTTTTTCCCTATTGTATTCTGTGTATGTGGAATGTTTGAAAGCTATTTTATTTCCTGTCACAAAGGTGTTGACTAGTCCAGGTCTTAGGAAATTAGACAGAGCGGTTTCCTTTAAAAATTTGGTGAATTTTGTCTTTTATGTTCGAGTTTAAAATTTGTTTATAAAAGAAATTCATATGCAAAATTCATTCTCTGAAGACGCAATATTATTCTGCCTAAATCTAAGGTAATAATTATGTCAAACGCAAAGAAAAAGGATACTCTACCGCTGTTGTGAATTTCACATTATTTTCATAATTCTATGACTTTTGTCTTTTACTGGTGTTCTTACTTTTGTTCTGTGAGACAGTAGGTGTAGAAGGATTCAATATCCGTTTACCTAATAGAATTCCAAAAATCTAAACTTATGAGGTTATATGCATATAATCTATAAAAGGGTACAACAGGACAACAATTTTCTATATAAAGTAATTTCTATTATATTCACTTAGAGTCTCTTTTAATCAATGTATTAGACAACAACAGTACTAGATCTGTGCATCATAAATATAAATTTCACTTCCATAAGAGTTTGGTAATTATATACTGATGTTCCATGGGATCTATGTTTGGTTTCCTGGGACTTTGACTATAGAAAGGATTTTCCCCATTGACGTTAATCTCCCCCTTTTCCTATTTACTTATAGGTGCTTCCGTCTAGCATTTTACTTATAGGAGGGACAATTCTAGAGTTGGGATGTCTATTTTGAACTTCGCGACAACAGATAGATTATATCCATGAAAGTATTTTATCGTCTACAACAAATATATATTTCAGCAGTCAGATGTGAACATTCCAGCAGAAGTATTTTAAATATATATATATATATATATATAGAGAGAGAGAGAGAGAGAGAGAGAGAGAGATTTCCTTCACATATATTCCTCACAACGAACATATATGATCATTCAAATAGTTTACATTATTGCAATTAGATATAATCACCCAACAGATACATTACATCAATCATACATAGCCATTCAAAATAGATAGGTGTAGATCAACATATCTGAATCCAATCTGCAGGAATATAAACGGAACAACCACGTTCCTCCCAACCGTAGAATAGGGCAGCCAAAATCACTTGCCAAATTCAACCCCTAGCCTGACCATGAATCCATGAGGGCGAACTTGGAAAACTCCTCCTCCCTAATGTCCTTCAACTTCAGTCGATTCCTCTTGCCTCACACTTACTCAGTAGTGTTCATAATAGCAAGGAAATAAAATCAATAGTCTCTTTTCCCAGCATACTTGGCAGTGTCCTGCCTCCTCACATATGTTATTTATTAATTTACCTAGGTCTTTTCCCTCCCTTGGGAATTTTCGCAGCTTTATAAATCCCTTATTTTTTAGGGGCTTCCAATGGCCAAATCATTGATTTTCCACTTGTAATAATCAGCTCAGGGGTAGTTCCAACATGTTCCCCACTCATGTAGTCATGGTTAGCTAAATTTAACATGGTTGTTCCATTTGTCCTCCTGGAATCAATATAAAATATTCTGTTTTCATACAAGTGTCATAGTCAAATAGTTAATTGGGTCAATAAGGTCTCTTCCCAACAGTCATAATAATTAATTACAATTATCCAATTCAAAATTTGGANGGGGGGGGATGTCACATACTTTCCCCCTTCAGTAAAACACTATCCTCAATGTTCATCCCTCTCTTGGAATAGGATTGGATGAGAATTTCACAATTCTCCCTCCAATTCCCAAGTGGCCTCCTCAGGACTAAAGTGCTTCCATTGCACCTTTACCTGAGCGACGACTCTGTTCCAAGGTGTTATTTCTCTCCGGTATAGAATGTGAAGAAGTTCCACCTGGAACTCGCCTTCAGGTTCCACCTATACCAAGTTCCAATCAATCATATGAGTAGGTTCACGAATATACCTTTTCAACAAAGACACATGAAATACATTATGAATTCTTAGATTAGCTGGAAGTGCAAGTTGATATTCTACGGGTCTAATTCGAGATAGTATCTCAAAGAGTCCACAAAACTTGGGTGCCATCTTGTCACAGTTCCCTAAATTGAATGAGCTTTTTTGTTCTTTGACCTTCAAATAAACATGGTCTCCCACTTGAAATTCCAAGTGTCTTCTTTTTTGATCTGCGTAGCTCTTCTGTATGTCCTGTGCTTCTTTCAAGTTTTGTTGTACCTTTATTACCATGTTATCCATTTCTTGGAGCATATCTGGTCCAACCATGAGTCTGTCAACTGGGTTATCCTATCTAATTGGAGTCATACACTTTCCGTCGTACAGTATTTCGAAAGGGCTCAACTTAGCCGAAGTTTGGTACCCATTGTTATATGCAAATTCTACCAACTGTAGATAGTCTTCCCACTTGTTCGGTTTTGTTCTTATGCACATGAAGAGCATATCCTCTATGATTTGGTTTGTCCTTTCGGTCTGTCCATCCATTTTTGGATGATAACTCGTATTAAAATTCAAATTAGTATTTAGCCCTGCAAACAATTCCTTCCAAAAAGCAGATGTGAATTTTACGTCTCTATCTAAAATCACCATTTTAGGAATACCATGCAGTCTAAAAATTTCTTTCATGAATATTTCAACAATGTTTATAGCTTTAAAAGTAGACTTTACATGAATAAAGTGTGCAGACTTACTGAGTTTATCAATTACAACCATGATAGAATCATTTTGTTTCTGAGTTTTAGGCAAACTTGTTATAAAGTCCAGTGATATGGTCTCCCATTTTCATTCTGGCACTGGTAATGGTTGTAATAGGTCGGTTGGATGCTGGTGTTCAGCCTTAACCTGCCGACAATCTTGGCATCTAGCCAAGTATTCTGTTTTTTCTCCCTTCATACTAGGCCAGAAAAATAGTTTTCTAAGTGTTGTTATTATTTTCTGGTAACCTAGATGGCCATAATATGGTTTCTTATGCACTTCGTCCAAGACTGTTAATTTCAATTCTGCTGAATCTGGTATGTAAAGTCTGTTTTTAAATAGTAATATTCCCTTCTTGTCGATGCTTAGATCTGGTTTGTCAGAGTTGACGGTACTGTTTTTTAATTCGATCATTATCTTAGTCTAATTTTCATCGTTAATACTTGTCGTCCTTATTCTTTGTTCCAGATCACTTTTTGTCCTGCTAATATTTATCTCAAATAACCCATGGACTCTTCTGCTTAAAGTGTCTGCTACTTTATTTTCTTTACCCTTGATATGTCTGACCTTGAAGTTGAATTCTCTCAAGAAGGCTAGCCATATTGCTTGTCTTGCATTAAGATCTAGTTGGATAAATAGATATTTCACCCCGCTATTATCCGTCAATAGTAAAATATTTATGCCCATTATGTAGTGTCACCACATTTTTAAGGTGTGTATTACCACTGCCAATTCCAAGTCATGAGTGACATAATTTCTCTCGTGTTCCTTTAATTTCTGGTACTCATAATATATAATGTGTCCTTCCTGAGTTAGGATCCACCTAGTCCTTCTTTGCTTGCATCGACACATACGGTGAAGTCTTTATCTGGGTCTGCTACCTTCAATATGGGTGCAGTTGTCAATAGTTCCTTCAACTTGTCAAAACTGTCTTGACACTTATCTGACCAATTAAACTTGGTCCCTTTCTTTTGTAATGACGTGATAGAGTAGGCTATCTTGGAAAACCCTTCTATGAATCTGTGGTAATATCCAATGATTCCCATGAATGACCAGATATCTGCTACGTCCTTAGGTACCGACCATTCCAGAATGGCTTTTATCTTGTCCGGGTCTACGACGATGCCTTCTGCTGAAATTACATGTCCTAGATATTGTATTTCCTTTTGATAAAAGTCGCACTTGTCAAATTTTGCGTACAACTTGTGTTTCCTCAACGTTTGCAGAACTATTCTTAAGTGTTCATCATGTTCTTCCTCCATTTTAGAATAGACCAAAATATCGTCGATAAATACTACCACAAACTTGTCTAAGTACTGACTGAAAATACTGTTCATTAGGCACATAAACGTGGCTGGTGCGTTAGTGAGTCTGAAAGCTATGACTAAAAATTTGTAGTTTCCATATCTTGTTCAAAAGGCTATTTTGTTTATGTCCTCATCCTTTATCCTAACTTGATGATAACCATATCGTAAATCCAATTTTGAAAAGATCTTGGCCCCTCGTACTTGATCGAACAGATCATTTATCCTTGGTAAGGGGTATTTGTTCTTAATAGTCATTTTGTTCAGTTGTCTGTAATCGATACATAGTCTTAGAGTACCATTTTTCTTTTTCACAAAGAGGACTGGTGCCCCCCATGGTGAGACACTTGGTCTGATATACTCTTTGTCCAACAATTCGTGTAATTGTAATTTTAATTCCGTTAGTTCTGGTAGATTCATTCGGTAAGGTTCTTTCGAGATAGGGGTTGAACCAAGTAGTAGATCTATGGAGAAGTCTATTTCCCTTCTAGGAGGTAGTTGTGGTATCTCATCCATAAACATGTCTTTGAAATCACATAGGACAATAAAGTCTTCTAACTTTGGCTTATCTTCCTTTTCTAACAAATTTGTTAGTTGGATGGCCTAAACTTGACATCCTTTTCTAATACATTTATTGAGTTTCATCGTTGAAACTTGTCTAACTGATACAGGTTTTGGTATACCTTGGGTTGCTCTAGTGGTGCCAACATTGTCTTTATAGTTAAGTATCTTTGTATAAAAATCAAGTACTGCTTTGTGTTGTTCCAACCAATCCATCCCGATGATCATATCATAAGATCCTAGTGGTAGGATGTTCATATTTGTTCTTATATTTTGACCATCTAGGCTGAACTCAAAATCAGAAATAAATTCAACTACTTTCCTTTTTGTTCATGTTGCTAGTTGTACTAGCCATGATTTTGCATGCTTCATTTTCTTAAGTTTATTCGACTCTACTACATCAGGAGTGATATAACTTAACGTAGCTCCAGGGTCAATTAAAATAGAAATTTGAGTGTCACTGATTTTACCTTCGATTTCTACCACCGAGGACTGGTGGTCAGCTTGTTGGTCATCTATGGTTGCATTTATATGATGCAGGTTTCTGCCCACATCTCCCACCGTCGAGGTTTCCTGCAAATTATGAACAATAGTTTTGTTTGCTAAAATTAAACGTGGATAGTTCCTTCTTAGATGAGGCTCTCCACATTCCCAACAATTTAATGGCTCGTCGGCACTGTCCCCAAACTTATTCGTTCCCAGGTTTATTGGTTTAATGTTGCTTTGCATATTCAGATGATTGGAGTGAAAATCCTTTCTCATAAAACATTTTGTTGCATTCCGATAAGGAGCTGGCTGGTATCCTTTCTTCCGCTGGTTCATTCGATCTTGTTTCTTATCCTTCAAGGCTTTGGGAAACTCTACCCACTGTTTATACTGGTCATACCACATTTGTGCCTTCCTGAATACTTCACTCAAGGATTTGGGGTTGTCAAACTCAATTCTGTCCCTATACGACTGTGGTAAATAACTTAAGAATCACTGGATTTTTACCTTATCTTCCTGGATGTATGGTACAAACCTTAGTAGTTCCAGAAATTTATTTATAAGTTCCTCCATCGTCATTTGTCCGAGTCATAACTCATAAAATTATTTCATATTCCTTTCATAATAGCTTTCAGAAAGGTAGTTTTTCTTGAAATACTTATTAAAGTCAGACCATTCCAACTATTTCTCCTTTAGGCCCTTGGCCAATTTTAGGTCCTGCCACCAAATGCTAGCCTTCCCCTTCAAATTGTAGATGGTCATTCTGACCTTCATGTTGTTGGAATAGTTTTATATCTGGAATTATTTTTTGATGTCCAACAACCATGCCTCAGCTTCTTCTCCTGTCCTAGATTCTCCATCAAAGGTAGTTGGTTTAATATTTTTAAACTCTCCTTCAAGGTGGTCTACTTGTTTTCTTTTTCTGTCTGGTATAGTTTTGTATTCAGCTAAAGGTGTCCCTTCAGACAAACTGTCTCCTTTTTCTGTTTCCAGACCAAATTTCTTGGAGGCCCTTTTGTTGACCTCTTCGTCATGGTTATCGTCTTTTGGGCTTTTCTTGGTTACTATACTACGTAGAAAGACTTCATTTATTTCTTGTTGTTCCTGCTGTGCTTTCTTCAATTTTTCATTGTCAGCCTTGAAAACCTGCAGTTCAACAATAAGATTCCTCATTGTTTCCAACACCTCCGTGGGTGAGCTTCCATCATTGTTCTATCTTGGATCTCCAGGAGGTCCTTTCTGTGGATTTCCTTCCATCCTGATTTCTTCACTCTCATGAGCTGCCAGAATTTACAAAAACAGAAAGGGATTTATGTTTGTAACCATAAGATTTATTAGTTTTTACATAAATCAAAATATATACTAAGAAACTAATGTGGCCCTGTTCAGGACCAGTGTTGTAACTTTTGCTATGATACCATATGTAATAAACCCCAAAATCGCCATAAAAAAAAAATCCAAGGGGCCATAATTTGTAACTTATAAGAGTTAGATTTATAATGAGGGGAAATATATCCTTCTCGGGTGCTTGAGATTCTTATGTTTCAACTTTCCTTCCCAACAACTACAGAACCAAAGTCGGATGTTCACTCTTCAATCTTTCTTAAGTCATGCTAGTGCTTTGTAGGTGGTTAAGTGTTTTTAAGCATTGTAAAGGTAGGGGAATGGACATAGGCTTAAGTCTTAGGTTTTCTACACCCCTTAAACCATGACTACATTCACGCATAGACCCAACTTCAATAACTTAACATATCTTTTATAATCCATAGCACAAACATCGAACTAGTTGTCTTAATGTCCAATTTAACGTTTTGGGCTGCTCAAAAGGATGTCACGGGGTTGATAACTTCCACATTATTTTTTTTGTTTTGATTGAAGGTCTCCATTTGCCACGTAGTCCATTAACATACTAGACCAGAGATGAGCCCCGAGCTAGCAGTTTAAACAAACTTTACCATACTTATCTAGACTGTGCCCAATGCTTAGCTACTTTAGTATCGACTAGAGGTTAATAAATATGAAAACGTTCTGAATAGGCCCGAGCCAACCCTCATAAATGTGACTAGCGACGTTGATAGTTGGGATTAAAATTCACTGAACGACCATTAAAGAATGTGGGTGAGGGATGAGGGTCACTCTGTGATCCATAAGATCTAACTTTTAGTGCTTTTGAAAGACATACGAATGCTCAGCATGTATACGAAACATTTTACATGTAAATATCTACTGTAATATGAAAATGTGATACTGAAACAGCATGAAGATAAAAGCAAAATGAAAACAGGAACAGAGTGAAAAACACAGCAGAAAAGAGAGTCACAAATGCTGAATTTGTTAACGGAGTTCACCCCCTTCACTGGGCTACGTCTCTGGGTCCCTCTCCAATGGGTACCGATCCAATTAAATCTTCAAAAATGGTACAATTGAATACAGGAACATCTCCAGCAGACTATGAAACAGGAATACTGTGCAGCGTCCTCAAAACTACAAGTTCTGGAAATTATAAAGCTTTCAACAGTAGGAAAACTACTACAGAACGTAGTTGACTCTATAATGCAACAACACCAAAATGTTTCCAAAACTCTCCTCTCTTGCGCACAGGCTGAATCCTCCTTTATAGCACACGACCTCTCAGTATAATAATGTTTCAATCAACTGCTAAACAGAAAAGATGCTTTGAGTTATGGAAGAACGGGAATGATGTTGTAGTTATTCTCTTAACAGAAATTTATTTCATTCCCAGCCGAGCTATTAAGTAGCAAAAAAAACCCCTGTCGCGGCCAAATCTCTGTTATAATAACCGTACTCATCAATGATCAGTTAAGTGGGAGGTTTTCCCAACTAAACTGGAGGATACCCCGCCAGAAGCTCTGCCAAAATGAGGCAATAAACCTGTACACAGGTGTGTTTCCCATTGCCACGAAAACCATCCTTCAAAATGGTATAAACCGTGCACAATTGCATACTCATCGAACCAATACATGTATAGCAATGAATATTGCATAATTTAAACATTTTTAAAAAACACATTGCAACGTTCCCATATCTCCTATGTATGATATATTAACATAGCATAATGCACCATGTGTGGCAAGCGATATAAAAGGCTTAGTATCGTAAAGAGATTATCATGTGAAGAGCGAAGTATACCCATAACCATTGTACCATTTGGATCATATAACTTGAGGATGCAAAATCCATTCGGATCATTCCTCCCCGTTGGAGAGATTTTGGACCACCAAAAGCCTGAATTATTCAGCAAGTAAGTGAGGGTACATCTCCCTCACTTTTCCAATTTCCATCCATTTCGCCTTGCTAGGATGCATTCCTTTAAGCCCCACTCGAAGGTACTCAACATTCCCCCTTCGTGAAGTCCTTACATTTCTGTCAAGAATGACATCATCCTGCAACTAATTCATATATTCAGGTGCCATATCATCAACTGAAGGAATCTGCATGTTAGTTTCCTCATCCATGATCATAGGAGGCTCATACAATTTAAGATTCTCAACATTGACAACTGAATAAATTTGCATATATGGAGGTAAATTCAAGCGAAAAGCATTAGTTCCGATCTTTTATAGAATCTCAAAAGGACCATACCTAATAAGCTTAAGCTTTTTACCTTCACCTTTCAGTCTTTCTTTGGTAATGTGTAACCAAACTCGATCTCCGACCTGAAACTTATGATCAACTCGATGCTTGTCATGCCTGGCTTTGTACTTTGCATGGCTCTTCTCCAACTGTTCTTGAACTGCCTGCTGCACTGCTTGGATTCTCTTAATGAACTTTAAAGCTTTATCTGCATCATGATGTCCATCCACTGCATCTTTTCCAAAAGAGAAGTCCATAGGTGTTTTTGGCAGATAACCAAAACAAGTTTCAAAAGGAGATTTCTTCGTGGAAGAATGAACTGCATGGTTGTCACCGATCTTTGCCAAAAAGAGAAGTCCATAGGTGTTTTTGGCAGATAACCAAACAAGTTTCAAAAGGAGATTTCTTCGTGGAAGAATGAACTACATGATTGTAAGCATGTTGTGGCGTACTACAACCGCTCGTCCCAAAGTTTAGATGTTTAATACAATATCCTCCGAGAATCGAATCCACTGCCTTGTTCACTACCTCGCTTGGACCATACCGCGGATGAAATGACTTCTTCGCTTTAGTATCCATAAGCTCCCATAATGTTGACCAAAATTTCCCCAAGAACCGGGAATCCCGATCCGATACAATAGACATGGGTAGCCCAAATGTACCCAAACATTCGAAAAGACAGATGAGTTGTTTGTTCAAGAAGTTGATCTCGGCTTTGTTACATGGTATCAAGATACACATTTTGTTGAATCTGTCCACAAAAACATATAGGTAATCATGCCCTTTTCTAGACATACGTAGTCCTCCTACAAAGTCCATAGAAATGCTTTCCCGGGGACGAGAAGAAACTGGAAGAGGTGTGTGTACAAACCCAATTTCCTATTGCTAGGGCTTACTTGTTGTACACATAACACATCCTCGTATGCATTTAGCTACAGTTTCTTGCATCCGAGGCCAATAACAATGATTCTGCACACACCGATAAGGTTTTATTTACTCCAAAATGCCCCGCAATCAATGAACTATGTGCTTCTAGGATCACATGTACTCTCTCTTTCTCTGGAATACAAAGTTTACCAAGATGATACAAGAGTTGATTGTGCACATAATAGTTCTCTTCCTCTTTACCATGTATTAGTGATGCATATACTTTCTAAAAGTCTTTATCTTCATACCGTCAATATAACTTCATGTGTTAATGAACCATTCCAAGAATGATTGAAGTGTTTGTAGGTGGCCTTGATAACATGTTTGCTACCTTATTATGAATCCCTTTTTGTATTTAATTACAAGATGAAACCGCTGTAAAAATCCCATCCATCTTAAATGTCTACTTTGTTGTACTCTAGTTTGAGATTGTAAATACTGAAGTGCTGATGATCAGTATGTATAATTGTTTCTTTACCCATGATATAATGCTTCCACTTCTTCACACTCTGTATTAAAGCATATAATTCTTTGTCATAAGCTCTGGATAGTTACTACCGCAAGAGAGAACGCTTCAAAATGGTAATGACCGCTTCCTCCTTGCATCAAACGTTCTAGCGGTAAACTCACTGCATCCTGCTTCGATCTTGAATGGTCGGGCCGTGAATATGGTAATGTCGTAATCGGGCGCTATACCGATCTTTTTCTTCAAAGTGTCAAGGCTTCGATGTTTGCCTCCCCATCGAAAAATTCTTTTTAATGCTCAATAACGATGTGTAATGGGGCAAAGAATGGAAGAAAACCTTAAATGAATTTCTCCACATCAACCGCACTCAAAACTTCATTTCAAGAACGTATTAGGTCAGGGCTACTATTAATGATAAAGAACCTTGGCTGGTTCCACTTGTAGGTGGCCTCCACCAATTATGTGGCTTAGATATACTAAAGAGGTTTTAGCAAATTCACATTTTGACATTTTCACATAGCTAAAGCTCAAGACATCTAAGACTTTCTTTACATGTAAAATGTGCTCCGCCTAGGTTTTGCTAAACACAAGGATATCATCCAAGTATATGATTACAAAATCATCAATAAAGGGACGAAAAAACATCATTCATGACCCGCGATAAAGTAGTTTGCATAGACCTAAAGGCATTACAAGCCATTCATACAAACCTGTTTTGTTTTAAAAGTTGTTTTCCAAGCATCATTTTCAGCAACCCGATTTGATGATACCCACTCACGCCAGATCCAATTTAGTGCTAAATTGTATGTTTTAACTGATCCAACAAATCATCAATCACGCGGGAAGAGGATACCCGTTTAATGGTGATTTTGTTAAGGGCCCTATAGTCAATGCACATGCCAAGACCCGCCCTTCTTTGGAACCAAGACTATCGAAGACCCACAGGGAGAAGTGCTTGGCGAGATGACCCCCTTCTCAATCAGCCCCTGAAATTTCTTCTTGATTTCCTCATTCTACATAAAAGACATCCAGTACATGGCTATGTTCGAAAGTGGCACATATCCCGGCCAGCACCGATCTCATGCCGAATCTCTTGGTGGTAAACTTCGGATCATGCGAAACAAATCATCATACTCATAAATGATCTCAATTAGTTCAGATTTATGTTTAGGATCACACCCTCAAAAGATTTAGAGATCTCATCATTCTTACCTTAACCATCATTAACATAAAATTCTTACTAGCATTTAACAACCAAATTTCTTCATTTGTCCTGCAGAAACTATTGCTAGATTTATTTTTGTCTTATGTGCTCTGCATAATATATTCCACATCATCTTTAAAGAGAGGATATTTGTTCTGCTCTCTATAAAAGACTGCTTTACGATCATACAAATAAGGACTCCCAAGTACAATTCCACAAATTTCAAGTGGCACTACATCTAGCTCTACCTCATCCATGAACTTTCCAGAAATTGAAAACTTCAATACACATTTCTTAGTGACTTGCAATTGTGTATCATTAGTAACCCAACCAAGAGGATAGGGTTTTTCATGAGGTTTAGTGACTAAATGTAATTTTTTAACCACTTCCTCTGATATCAAATTTACTTGTGATCCACTATCAAACAATGTATCAATCTTTGTGTGATTTGCTATGACTCGAACATGAAACAGTGCACTTCTAGCTTTATCATTATTCTTAGAAGTAGATGGCAGAGTTGTACTTGCACAAGAACTTTCTTTTGCATTAATGGGAAGTGAGATACCTTTATTATTACCTTAGATTCCAACCACTGTAACCTTTGTTTCATCACCTGAGTCAGATCCCAAGTCTTGAATAACTGCTGCAGTAGCTTTTGCTTTGCCTTTATCTTTATTTCCTCCGTATCTCTTTGGCCTTAACTCCGGATGAAGCTTCCAACACTTAGAGACATCATGTCCCTTTTGACAATGTGAACATGTAGGCTTCTCACCCTCTTTCTTAACCGTAGCCATCTTCTTTTTCCCCTTATCTTGACCTTTCAATTTGTTGTCAAATTTAGCTGATTTCTTCACAAAAGTATCATTAGCATGCTTCCCCCTAGATTCTAAATGTGTGGCTTGAACACATACATCATCTAAATTGCTGGGGTTAAACATCAATAAAGTATGTCTCAAATAAGAATGCATGCCACCAATGTACTTAAGAAGAGTCTCATGCGTATCTAATGAAACATTCAATGCAATAGCCCTCTTTCTGAATTCACGAGTATAATCTTGAATATTTTGTCCTTTAGTTTGTCTAAAGGTTTTCCAACTCATGGTTAATTGTTGTATATGACCTAAAGGATAAAACTACTTTCTCAAAACCTCAATGAAATCAGTCCAAACTGAAATGATTTTACCATTCTTTTGAAGATCCTGCTGAACTTTGCTCTCCGACCAAGTAAGAGCCATCCCACTCATCCGTAAAGTGGCCAGTTGGATTCTAGAAGGGTAATCATTGATGCCCTGCACCCTGCAATAAACTTCAAGCTGCTTAATCCAATTGTCTAGTTTTTCAGCATCTAAGTCTCCATTATAGATAGGTAACTCAAATTTCACATCTAGCTTGAAATATGGAATATTAGCATTATTCAAATGAGAAGTATGAGAAGAAGAGGATTTATTAGCGTCAATAAGATCACCATCACCTACGCCTTTACCCTTCTCTTCACTATTTACTTCTGCATCTTTGGATGAAGTTTCATCTTCCTTCTTCTTCTTTTCTGCACGTTCTTCAAAAAGCATTTCCACCATATTTTTCATGCTGATAAAGGCCTCTAGAAACTTTGTTTCAGTGAGAACAGATTTCTCCTGTTCCTCATGTCCTTCTTCCCCTCGTGCAGAAGACATGGCTTTTGGGAATGTTTTCCTTGAACCAGTCTTAGGGTCACCTTCAACTAATTCTCCTTCACCGAGCTGAGATTTTGACCTGGTAAGAATTCACAATCTTGCACTACAGTAAACCTGCTCTGATACCATTAATTTGATCCATAAGATCTAACTTTTAGTGCTTTTGAAAGACATACGAATGCTCAACATGTATATGAAACATTTTACATGTAAATATCTACTGTAATATGAAAATGTGATACTGAAACAACATGAAGATAACAGCAAAATGAAAACACGAATAGAGTGAAAAACACAGTAGAAAAGAGAGTCACAAATGCTGAATTTGTTAACGGAGTTCACCCCCTTCACTGGGCTACGTCTCCGGGTCCCTCTCCAATGGGTACCGATCCAATTAAATCTTCGAAAATGGTACAATTGAATACAGGAAAATCTCCAGCAGACTATGAAACAGGAATACTGTGCAGCGTCCTCAAAACTACAAGTTCTGGAAATTATAAAGCTTTCAACAGTAGGAAAACTACTACAGAACGTAGTTGACTCTATAATGCAACAACACCAAAATGTTTCCAAAACTCTCCTCTCTTGCGCACAGGCTGAATCCTCCTTTATAGCACACGACCTCTCAGTATAATAATGTTTCAATCAACTGCTAAACATAAAAGATGCTCTGAGTTATGGCAGAACGGGAATGATGTTGTAGTTATTCTCTTAACAGAAATTTATTTCATTCCCAGCCGAGCTATTAAGTAGCAAAAAAAAACCCTGTCGCGGCCAAATCTCTGTTATAATAACCGTACTCATCAATGATCAGTTAAGTGGGAGGTTTTCCCAACTAAACTGGAGGATACCCCGCCAGAAGCTCTGCCAAAATGAGGCAATAAACCTATACACAAGCGTGTTTCCCATTGCCACGAAAACCATCCTTCAAAATGGTATAAACCGTGCACAATTGCATACTCATCGAACCAATACATGTATAGCAATGAATATTGCATAATTTAAACCTTTTTAAAAAACACATTGCAATGTTCCCATATCTCCTATGTATGATATATTAACATAGCATAATGCACCATGTGTGGCAAGCGACATAAAAGGCTTAGTATCGTAAAGAGCTTAGCATGTGAAGAGCGAAGTATACCCATAACCATTGTACCATTTGGATCATATAACTTGAGGATGAAAAATCCATTCGGATCACTCTGTACCCTTCTTCAATCCAAGCACGCCAGCTCACTCAAAGCACATGACGCACTTCCTGTCATATCCACTACATTCAATGTGCCTAGTTTTTGGGTTTAGGGAAATAACCATCACTCATTACACTGTTCAACCTGGCTCATCGCGGGTTCAGTATCACCGTAATGTTTCTTTTTGTTTCCTTCGTGAGGGTTTGGGTTTAGGGCAATAGCCATCACTCATTACACACTATTCAACCTGGCTCACCGAGGGTTCAGTGTTACCGTAATGTTTCTATCTGTTTCCTTCGCGTGGGTTTGGGTAAGGAGCGCTTTCCAACTGCAACGCTATCGGTAAGTGAAAGTCTTAACTTTCATTTCACTCAACACATGTTTTACATGGTCACCCTTTCTGTTACAGTTTTATTTTGATTGTTTCTCTTAATTTTTCTTACGTGCATTTTTGGTGCGAGGGGGGGGTAATCTGCCCGTAGGCCCTTATCTCCTTCTTCCTCCCTCAATGTTGTTTTCCCCTTTGATACATTAGTTGTTCTTTGTTTTTATTTATCTTACTCGCATACACAGGCATGGTATTTCTTTGCTACTCATCCCTATTCCCAATCTCTCTTTTTTTTGACAAGTTCTTAAGGTTGAGTCTCATCGACTGTGAGTCTCCCAAATGGATAGTAGTTAGGTTAACCATTTTTTTTTTTGTAAGACTCCGGATGTAATTGGGGATAAAGGAAGATTCAGGTTATTTTCTTTGCAACCACTTATTTATAATCTGGGGTGCATGAGGTCGCGTATACTGGAGTTTTGTTGTTGTGTTGTTTTTCTATGGATCTGTTAAATTTCTTTGTAATGTACTAGATGTGATAAAGATTGTGTACCTTTTCCCTTTTGATTTAACTCAGGTGTATGTTTTATTATATGGCTTATATGTATATACACTGTACTTCAATATGTCTTTTATACTGTCACTTGATTTCTCTCGGATTCTCATTATTGATGATGGGCCCTTTGTTTTGCGAGGGTGCCCATCAGATAGATCCAACTACCTCCTCCCCTTCTGGTCTAGATGAATACGCGATGACCACGGTAGGGAAGAGGTCGAGTTTCTGTACCCAGAGTTAAGTATTTACTTCAGTTGTAAATTACATTTTATCAAAAACTTTTCTTTCCAAATGAACCGATTATAATGAATGGGTTAAAATGTGTACAAGGTTTCGGCTAAGCGGCTACGAGGCGGACTACCACTGTCATCCACGCAAAAGGTAAACAGGTTCTGATATACCTTCCGCCAGGACTTAGGCAACTCAACCCGAAAGGGGTTACTCTATATACTAGCGGTTTCTCGAGTTGTGTTAATTATGTTATTATATATTATGGCCCAAACGAGGGTCGATTTGGAAACTAAGGATTCGAGCGAAGGTCCCAATCGGATCTTTTATTATGTTCTATTTTGGCAATTGAGGAAATAATAAAAAAAATGATTTACAATCTCTTACCATTTGGTAATACAATTGTTGGATGTTTCACTCTTGTAGCTTCAGTGAAACCATTAGCTTTGTATTCTTGACAAGGTAGTACATGCTAGGTGTATAATTCGTTTATCCTACATTTGTAATATTTCAAACTGAACTTGCAATTAAATGTACAGACTGCCTATTTCAATCCGAGATGAATCCAAGTTTTGTTTTTCCCTATCGTATTCTATGTATGTGGAATGTTTGAAAGCTATATTATTTCCTGTCATGAAGGTCTTGACTAGTCCAGGTCTTAGGAAATTAGACAGAGCGGTTTCCTTTAAAAGTTTGGTGCATTCTGTCTTTTATGTTTGAGTTTAAAATTTGTTTATAAAAGAAATTCATATGCAAAATTCATTCTTTGAAGATGCAATATTTTTCTGCTGAAATCTAAGGTAATAATTATGTCAAACGCAAGGAAAAAGGATACTCTACTGCTACTGTGAATTTCACACTATTTTCATAATTCTATGATTTTTGTCTTTTACTGGTGTTCTTACTTTCGTTATGTGAGACAGTAGGTGTAGAAGGATTTAATATCCATTTACCTAATAGAATTCTTAAAATCTAAACTTATGAGTTTATACGCATATAATCTATAAAAGGGTACAACAGGACAACAGTTTTTTTGTATAAAGTAATTTCTATTATATTCACTTAGAGTCTCTTTTAATCAATGTATTAGACACCAACAATACTAGATCTGTGCATAATAAATATAAATTTAACTTCCAGAAGAGTTTGGTAATTATATACCAATGTTCTGTGGGATCTATGTTTGGTTTCCTAGGACTTTGACTATAGAAAGGATTTGCCCCATTGACGTTAATCTCCCCCTTTTCTTATTTACTTATATAAATATAATTATAGGTGCTTCCATCTAGCATTTTACTTACAAGAGGGACAATTCTAGAGTTGGGATGTCTATTTCAAACTTTGTGCCAACAGACAGATTATATCCACGAAAGTATTTTATCTTCCACAACAAATATATATTTCAGCAGTTAGATGTGAACATTCTAGTAGATGTATTATAAAAATATATATGTATAGATTTTCTTCACATATATTCCTCACAACGAACATATATGATCATTCAAATAGTTTACATTACTACAATTAGATATAATCACCCAACAGATACACTACATCAATCAAACATAGCCATTCAAAACAGAGAGGTGTAGATCAACATATCTGAATCCAATCCGCGGGAAGACAAAGGGAACAAGAACATTCCTCCCAACCATAGAATAGGGTAGCCAAAATCACTTGCCCGATTCACCCCCTAGCCTGACCATGAATCCATGAGGGCGAACTTGGAAAACTCCTCCTCCGTAATGTCCTTCAACTTCAGCCGATTCCTCTTGCCTCACACTTACTTAGTAGTGTTCATAACAACAAGGAAATAAAATCAATAGTCTCTTTTCCCAGCATACTTGGAAGCGTCCTTCCTCCTCACATATGCTATTTATCAATTTGCCTAGGTCTTTTCCCTCCCTTGGGAATTTTCGCAGCTTTCTAAATCCCTGATTTTCAGGGGTTGCCAATGGACAAATCACTGATTTTCCACTTGTAATAATCATCCCAGAGGTAGTTCCAACATGTTCCCCACTCATGGAGTCATGGTCAACTAAATTTAACATGGTTGTTCCATTTGTCCTCCTGCAATCAATATATAATATTTTGTTTTCATACAAGTGTCCTAGTCAAATAGTTAATTGGGTCAATAAGGTCTCTGCCCAACAATCATAATAATTAATTACAATTATCCAATTCGAAATTCGAAATTTCCATAAATGGAAAAAAATTTCCAAATTCGAATTTACTAAAAACGGAATAAATTTCTAGCAATTTTAAATTTCAAAATAACTTCTTTTTTTGGGGGGGGGTGGGTAATGTCACAGATAACATCGTGCAAAAGTTCTATAACAACGCTATATTCGGCCACATTGTTTGTGTATGGTCGTATGTATACACCACCTGAAGACACCAGTAGACCCTCGAGTGAGTAAACCACCCAAGTAGTGGAAGCCAAGTTTCGTGTATAATGACTGGCTCCATCTACGAATCCTAGGTAGACCAAAGACTTTGTTGACATCTGCCAACCAAGGGAAAACTTGATAATCAAGTTGAAGATGAAAATAAAGGGAAAATATACATACACGAAATTACATTAGTATACAAAGAGTTATGCCTAAGCTTGGGGCTTATACATAATATCTTTTCAAGTAGAGCCCATTCCTGGGCTTGGCCAACATATTCCCTTCATAATATTCTAACTCGTAGGCTCCTTTTTCTAGAACACGTCACACAATATAAGGACCATGCCACATGGGTTTAAACTTGCCATCCCCTAGTGGTTCTTTGGATTGATCATACAAGAGAACCAATTCACCCTCAACATACAAGTGAGGAAAGACAAAATTATCGTACTGGACCTTTACACGTTTCTTGTCCGCCTGGATAGTTGTAAAGGCATCTTGATGCTACTTTTAAAGACTCTCTAGGTGTACAAGGCATCTCTTGAGATTGGAAGAGTTAGGTAGGAGTGGGACTGCCAACTTAAGAGAAGGGATTTATCATTCAATAGGTGAAATCGGCTGGACACTATGTACTAACTAGAAAGGGGAAAATCTGGTGGCAGTATTGACCGAGGTTCGGTATACCTAGAGTGTAGGATATAGCATGATGTGCCAGTCAAAATTACTCTGACTGATAGTTTTTCACAAAATGGTCTTGAGAGACTTGTTGACGACCTCTACTTATCCATTTTCCCGGGGGTAATAAGGATAAGAATGACCATCTCTAAAACCCATCTTAGATGCTAGTTATTCCATCATTTTGTTCTGAAAGTGACTTCCATGATCAGTGACAATATCACTCAGGATACTGAACCGAGGGATAATCTGGTTGAATATGAAGAAGGTTGTAGTCTTCCCATCGGATTTAAATGTAGGCATGACTTTGACCCACTTAGTAAAGTAGTCAATGACCACGATAATGTGATGATTCCCTCCAACTGAAGTTGGGTTGCAATCCACAAAGTCCACCCCCCACTTGGTGAAGGGATCAATGGTAATGACTAGGTGAAGAGGGGATGGATGCAGGGGTGACACTTCTAAACTGCCTCAATACAATCTTTAAAGATAGTAGGCCAGAAATAACCGGCTCACAATTTTCTTGGGGCTGTCTCAAGCCCGAATAGGTGACCACCACAAGCCTCATTGTGGAAATCATTTAGGACTGAATCAACCTCTTCATGATTTAAACAATGATGCAAGATATTTTCTATTCGTCGACAATACAAAGTATCACTTACGATAGTATATTTCTTAGCTTGGTATCTTATACGTCGTTTGTCATATCGCGAGAGATGCTAAGGGAACTTCAAGGTTTGGAGATAGAGAACAATGTATCCATACCAGTGGTCAGACGACGAGACAAGAACAATGTGTTCGTCCGAAAACGAATCAACATGGATAATGTCCTCATCTAATCGTGGAAAATCAGATACTAACTCTACGAAGACTAGTGATTTCTTGGATTTCACAGAAGTGAAATCGAGATCAAACTCTTGTAAAATGACAATCCATTTATTATATTTTCCACCTATGATACACCTGGTAAGGACGTATTGAAATGGATTGACATCGACAACCACAGTAGTCTTGCAAAGCAATATATAATGTCTCAAACGGAGGACTATGTGAATGGCATCCAAATCTAGCTTTTCAATGTGAGAATAATTAAGCTCAGGACTGACTAAATTTTGACTAAGGTAGTAGATGACATGCTCGCGGAGCTCATCATCCTTCTGAACCATAACCATACCAATCGTCTCCTCAGATGCAGCGATATAAAGCAAGTAATCCCTATTGTAGTCAACAAACTTCAGCAGAGGCGTCGATACCAAGGATTTCTTCAAAGCATCGAAAGACTCTTGGGCTCGCTCATCCCAAATAAAAGGGGTGTCTTTCTTCAAGAGACGCATGAAACCCTTAGTGATATTGGCGTAATTCACTATAAACTGACGAATAAAATTAGATTTCCTCTGTAAAACATGAATTTTTCTAATCATGAGCAAGGGAGGCAATCGAAGTATCGCCTCAACCTTTAGTGGATCTACCATGATCCTGGTCTCAGAAAATATAAATCCCAAAAGATGGCCAGACTTAACACAAAAGATGCACTTATGAGGATTTAACCAAATTATATAGTAACAACATCTTTCAAAAACAAGCTGAAGGTGCGTAGCATGATTCTCTCTCTTGCGAGAGTGAGCAACAAGATCATCAAGGTAAGCTTCGACTATGTTCTTAAGATTGTGAAAAGTGAAAGTCATGGCACGTTGGAAGGTTTCTACGACGTTTTTAAGGCTAAAAAGAATTTTCCAATATGCAAAAGTACCCCATGGAAAAATAAATTCCACCTTGTGTTGATCCTCAGGTTTGATTTGAATTTGGTTATATCCTGAAAATCCATCCATAAAAGAAAATACTTCACTTCTCGCACATTCGTCAAGAATCTGATCGATGAAAGGTGTGGGGAATTTATCTTTAGGACATGCCTTGTTCAAGTCACGAAATTCCATACATACGCAGATAGTTCCTTGCTTCTTATTCATAGGAATGAGGTTTGATAGCCATTCATTCAAGGGAATCGGGTAGATGAATCCAACATTAAGTAGATTCTCCACCTCTTCCTTAATAGTAGGGGCCTTCCGAGGATTTACAACTCTAATATGTTTCCAAATAGGTTTAGCATCTATATAAGTTCTGATATCATGTTCTACAATACGAGGGTCGATTCATGGCATCTCTTCATATGACCAAGAAAATACATCTCGAAATTCCTTGAAGAGTTCAGTGTAGATCAAGATTTCTTCTCACGAACAATCTGTACTGATATTTACATTTCCAATATTTCCAGGGGTACGAGAGATATCAATCGTGATCGTAGGAGAAATACTCACCATGTTTCCTTCAACATAAATTTCATGCGTATCAAGTGGAACTATGGCGTGACCGACTATCTCACTCAAAGTAGATCAAAATTCATCTTGTTCGATTCTTTCAAGCTATGGGAGAAAATAAGAGTGATGATGCATATCATCCCAAGGTCTATCGGAACCATTCATGGCTTCGATGATAGCTTCGTCCAAAGGCAAAGAATCATCTAGGAAATCATGTAAACAATACAACGAAGTGGCCCACACAGGCCTAAGAATGGGATCCTCCTCGTCCGTCGGTGAGGTAACATGATCGGGATAGATGAAAGAGTCAATAAAAACTTGATACACAATATCCATTGTCAATAGAGGCATGGCCATTCCAGCAAGAAATTGAACTTCACAATACAAACTCGGGGAACGTAGGGTCCACGAATCACTAAAATAGGGAGTGTGGAAAGGAATGGACCTCCATGTCGAAACAGGCCTACTAGACATGGCGTAAACGTAGTGAATCGGTTCCGTGAAGTCAAAAGTACCCATAAGGTAAGAATACATTTTGACACCAATATTCTCAGTTGTTGGCCGATACTTTTCGATCACAGGGATCGATGTTCCAATAGATGCATTAGGACTAGAGTAGACAAAGGATAAATGGTCGATCGTCATGATCTTCCCTTCATGAGGAAAAAAGAGAGTACAAAAGACAGACGACACAAAGACAACCATAGCATAGGTCCAATTGCTTCCTAGTAAGACATTATAATCAAGAGGCACATCAACTAACTCTACTTCCACCTCTACCGTCTTCCCACCTAACTGGACTAGAAAGGTAGGGATAATATCATGAGGGCGGAAGGGATGACTGTCAAACGTAGTCAACATGTTTGATGACTTGGAAAGAGTCGGAGAACCGAGAGACTTCCAATAGATCAGGGACATCGCACACATAGAAATGCCTTCATCAACAACCACACACTTGATGGTATACTTTGAGTAGTCCACATGGATTTGGAAAGCCACATGGTAAGGAAAGCGAGGCTTCACATTTGTGACATCAAACTTGATAACTTTTGAGCCACTAGTTTCTAAAGCTTCTAAAGCAGATAGTAAGGCATTACTTTGTGAAGGACATGTCTGGAGTACCTCCAAAGATGACATTTCACAAGGGGTTTGACCCAAGTCCTCAACAAAAGAGTATTTATAGGAGGCTCTAGCATTAGGATTGTGGGTAGAGAGCTTGAGTACTCCTTTCGGGATATGAGGTGGTGACTATGGTTTTTCAATATGTAGGTTCATATCCAGAGGAGGAGGAGGAGATTCTAGACTAAGAATAGCTTGTGAAGAGCTACAATCTCGAGATCGAGTGGCTACATTGATTTTCTCATCAACCATATTGATACACGAATGGTCGCCATCTTCTAATGGCGAGTTTTGACTCCCTCCAGCTGCATTTTTCAGTGTTTGAGGAACTCAAGGACATGTGTTGGTTATGTGGAAAAGGATTCGTCAGAATGGCAGGCGGTAGACAAAATAGCCTCGCAACTTTGACAATTTTGGGGCATAAATGGGTAAGGTGATCATCTATGCAAAGCTTACAGGGAAACTTCACCTTACATCTTTCTCATTTTCCCTCTCCAACATTATTATTCATCTTCTTAGTATTATCATTGTCCTTGGATTTATTACCAATTTTCCCACCCTTACGATTATTACGTCCTTTCTTCTTATTCCCTCATGATTGTTGGTTACCATTTGGGTTGGCCGACGATTGAATGGAAAGTACATCCACCGACTATGTGGGATTTGAAGACACAATCGAGGATGGCCCTCCTTGTTGGCAGCCAATTCAATTTTTTCCATTACCACATAAGCTGCCTACACCTATGTCTCTTGAACTTCAAATTTCTGTCGCGTTTTGCAAATAGACGATATTTTCATTTCTTGCGACACTTGCAAATTGGTTTCGATTTAGTTTTCACGACTGTAAGCGTGAAAACTCCTCCATCGTTATTTGAACTGTCATGATCTTCTCGTTGATATTCTGAAAGGCACTTATTCTATGGCTAAATGAATTTTCAAACTTTGCCTATCCTTACTTTGATTGTGCAATTTAATTTTATTAAACTGGTAAGGCATTGAGCATGCAAATTTATTGTTTGGGACTTGCCTAGTCATTCGATTGCATAGGGGTCATGGTTTTATTTTGTTTTTATATGATGTGATCCTTATTATCCTAAGCTCTTGGCTTATCGATTTTTTGAAATCAATTGTCACCATGTTTTTAAACCTTTGATTAGAATGTTTGATTATGCAATGGCGCGTTGGTTAAACATTTGGGTTTTTGATTTAATGTTGAACATTCATACAATAGATTGGCGCATTGGTATATCATCCACCGTTTAATCCTTGGGTTGGCTGATTAATATGGTTTGAACGATGTCATGATTGATTGAACAACGTTGTACTTTGTCATTACTGCTATGCATGGTGGTGGATAATCCCACCACCCTCGCACGCACACATTAACTTGCTTCCCCTTTCATCGTTCGTAGCTGTTAGCCCAAACGATTGTGCTCCTGTGTGTTGTTGTGTTTAATACAAACCCTACCATGCGCCCACACCATGGCTCTGGTCGTAAGGGCTGAACCCAATGGTAGCCAGGCGTTGTTGATGTTCGACAGTGCTTACATTGACCTTGAGGAATTTGGGTGGCTCCCGTTCATACAAAAGTTTGATGGTTTTAACCATTGCGTGGCTCGACAATTCGCATTAACCTTTGATGGTTGTCGAGCCAAGGTTGGGGATGTGCAATTGGAAATTGACGAGCAATTTCTCAGCTTAGCTACCGGTCTGCCTACCAATGGATAGAGATGGTCAAAAAATTGCAAAGTGGAAGATGTCCCATGGACATTGCTCTTCCAATCGCGAAGGGTTAGCTCCTGTGACAAAGGTTTGCCCGCAAATATGCTCAAGCAACGTTGGCACGACTTGCTGATGATAACCAAGCCGTTTATCACCTGCGAGGGTCGGTATGGTTTTGTTTTCTTATACCATCTTCAGTTACTTATGGTTTTCATGGGCTATGAGCTTAATATGCCCTATTACTTGCATAGGAGCCTATTTAAAATGTCTAAAAGATACAAACGGAATCAGGCCGATAACAGCCTTTTTCACTTTGGGTTGATTAAAATGATTGTTGTTTGTCATTTGGGGTTACAACGAGACTGTTGGAATGATTTTCTTACTCGTAATAATTTTGAAGATTCAAACCCACCATAGGTTGACAAACCTATGGTGAGTGAGGGAAAGTCTGCACCTCTGGTACCTTACAGTGCTCTGTTACCTAAACCCTTACCCGACTCACCTATCGACCTACCCCAGTCTGTGACCAAAGATATCGAAACTGTTAAACCCGTGGCTAAAAGGCCTAAAGCCAAACCTACTGCGAATTCTAAAGGCAAAAAGAATGCCCGACTAATCTCTCACATGGCAAGAAACAAACCGAAAGTTCCTGTCAACCCTGACCCTATCATGGTGAGTGAAGATTCTGAATCGGAGGTGGAACGTTACCTGGCAAGTGAGTATCCGTATTCGGAATGTCTTTGTGCTAAACCCACATATGACTTTGTGAAAAACCTACCACCTTGCTTGCAAAACAACCCTAATTATCCAGGCATTAAACTACCTTGTGAAACCCCCGGTGACTCATCAAAACCCTCCCCTGCTCTACATCAACTAGCTGCTCCACCATGTGATCAGTGTGGCTCGTGGTTAGAAAGGTATTACCTTGATGTGCCAATGCTACAGTCCAGAATTCATGCTCTGGAGGATCAAGTTACAAGGCTCACCAGTCAAAAGGCTAAATTGCAATCCACTGATAAGAAACAGCGAACAACAGGTTCAATTTTGTTTAAGAATGTGGAGTCAGCTACAACGGTCATCAATTCAAAATTGGCATAGCTCGAGCAGCCTCACTGGTATGACTATCACCTGTTTATATGATAAACTCGTAGCTTTGTTTACAGCATGGATTTTCTTTGACACATAAGCATGCACTATATGCATAATTTGGATTAATCGAATTTCGTTTCCTGGTTTAGTTTTGATTGGATTTTCTTCGATTCGATTGATCGTGGTATGGATTTGATTGTTTTAATTTCGTTTGAATTGAATACTATGTTGCTTATTGAAGTTGTTAATATCTTTTCTAAACACAGGCTATTTCTGGTATTTCAATTTTGAACACAGTCAATGTCTCGATTCGAATTGGCTATATTCTATATGATATGGTTGGCAATAATGGTTAACTATTATAATTTTATATTCCATGTCATTTTCGACCAATTCGAATACCATTCAATATGTTTCTGTTAATATGTAATCGAATTGCAAATAAATACGAATCATAACTGTTATACCCAAACAATCGATTCGCATTGTTTTGTTTGACCGTGTTATCAGCTCGATTCATATTGCAACAAATATATTGTTTAAATTTGATTTGGGGAACGAAAGTGATTACGCCCAGGATTACGATTTGTTTCTATATTTGACTCAGTCATGATTTGTTTCAATTGTTGCCCAGTTTACGATTATCACCTCTGTCGATTTGATGATGGTTGTGATTACTATTTTTGGTCATGTCTGTTAACTGTGTAACGCTAAACGATCGAAGTCTATGGCAAAGTTTGGTTGATGCTGTTATGAATGTTTTATTTGACAACAATCGTAACGGTCTTTCCATATTGGTATTCGATTGAAACAACATGAATCTTATGCACATTGTTACAGCCGTAACAAATCAATTATGATGGTATTCGATTATGATTGTGTTGGATTATGATTGTGTTGGATTATGATTGTGTTACATCGTATCTTATACGATATGATTCAATATTAATTTCATTTGAAATGAAACAGTCTGGTTACGATTTGACCCGATTTTATGGCAACTGAAAAACAGAGTATTCTTCCCTCTGTTTTTGATTGGATCACTTTTGATTCTGTTTAATTTAAATGATAAACTCATTTGAACCATTAGTGATTCGATTTCAATCTTTATTAAAAGAAAATTAAATTGGATTATTTTAAAAAGATTTCATTTGATTTCTATCTGATCCTGTATGTTATTTTAGACTAGCTACAGAATCAGATGATTCTGTAGCTAAGTCTCTAGAGTCAAATTTTTATTGTTTTTCTAATGAAATATATTTATAACTTGATATGTTTAGTCTATTGCAGATGAATTCGAAATTGTAGTGGATATGATGAGAAGTTAGGGGATATTTCAAAGATTTCACTTGCATTTTATTTTCCTAGTTTAGTCGATTTTGGGATATTTCCATGATTATGTAAAACTGTTGGATATTATCCACATGGATGTTTTACCCTGTGGAGAGACTTATATATACTTATAATTTTTGTAATAATGTTCATCCTCATTCGTGGGAGAACAAGGATATGGAGTTTTAATACAGACTGAAGCAGAATTTGGTGTTTTGTCACAGCTTTAGCTTCTCAATATATCAATATTTTGTTTCATGTTGTGTATATCAATTTGTATCTGGTTAACGACTACTTTAGATATATTAATCATGTGCAAATGATATAATTTTAGTCACTGTAATTCATATCTGGTTTCTTCCAAGTGTATAAAAGACATAACAATTGTTTAGTTTAGTTTGTGAATGACAGGTTTATCTTCTTCGTTGATTGAATTATCAAATATAAGTTTTTGAATAACAGGTTTCCCTTATTGCAGAGATTTATACATATTATAGTTGTTATGATTTTTTATGTCTTGTTTGTCCTGTAAACCACTCAAAGAGAAGCACAGCTGATTGTTTACGAGAAGCTTTGGGATTAACCGGTGCGAGTTTCCTTCCTCCGACCAGCTTCAAAGTCATCATGCACAGGACAAATTAGGAGCGCTTCCAGGTTAGTTAGTCTTTTCCTTGCTGTTTTCATTAAGTAGTTTATTTTAGAAATAATTTTAATCAGATTTATATTAGCTTGTTTAATTTCAGTAAATATATTAGATCGTTTAATTTCAGTAGCTTTATTTCTTTTTCATAAAATATAAAAATCAAAAAACATATCTTGTTGTCTGAGGGAAGAAAACACATGAGTTTTGCAGGTTTTAATTAAATCTGTAGGTTGTTTATAGTGTACATTTGTGAATAAGTAATATTGCAGCTGGTAATTAGATAGTTGATTTGAGTTATTATAATAGTAATTAGTATATTGTATATATAATTAGCATAGTTTATATTTAGTTTTAGTTTAATATTAGTAGTTTGTTTTAATTAGATTAGTGTATTAGTTTGTTTTTATTTATTATTAGTTAGTTTAGTTTCTTGTATTTAGTTTTAGTTAGTTTGTTTTAGTTAGTTTTAGTTAGTTTTATTTGTTTTGGATAGATTAGTTAGTTTAGGTTAGTTTTCTCTTTGGTCTTCTAAAGACCTTAGAGCGGCCAACGGAGCCGTTAAACTCGTCAGGGTGGTTCATTCCAAACGGCTTGGGTTATTAGACAACCCCGGATCGGTTCCACTCTCTCAATTGATGGACGGACAATTTCGCCCATCAACAAATGGCGCTAGAAGGAGGGCATGAACTAAATTAATGGCACAAGGCAGTCGCAAGACTCCTCCTCCACCTAATCGCACACCTATAGTGACTAGAAGCCATTCACAAGATAATATT
>SNQJ01S0065379.1:0-30058 GCA_010110895.2 Picea sitchensis | reverse complement strand
CATCACAAGTATCAGTTAGACCTAGACGTTATTTTCCTAGGTTGGGCGACATTTTATTAGGGAAATTGTTTTAAATATTTCTCATCACATTATTCATTCTAAGGCCATAAAGGTTTATTCATTTATTATTTAACAATGTGACGTGCCCTTTAGGATGTACTAGGTACTCCAAGGTGCCACTCGCCTCATTCAATTTCCCTTTTGCGACATGCCCTTCAGGAGTACACACCACGTGCTCTAAGGGTGCCACTCGCCTCTTTCCATTGTTCTTGTGTGACATGCCCTTCAGGATCCACTTTGTGCTCTAAGGGTGCTACTCACCTCTTGAATGACATGGTAGACATCAAAACCCCTGGTCTTAGTACTCCGCAAGGTGATCTTGTGGGAGATTAAGAGCCTCTAAGGAATAATTCCCCTTCCTTATTGCATGCCGCTTAGAATCATCGTGAGCGACTATCGCAGTCAACCCCCACGGCATCGCAGGTCTTCTCGAACTAGGTAATCGTTAGCCTATAGTTCGCTCCACGGTTGGAGTGCTAGTAGGCTATGGCAGGGATTCTATCCACACCTCTCACCCAACATCTCTGGTGGTCGTGCGTGACCCCTCTACTCCACATGTGAGTCTAGTCGGCAAGCTCTCGTCAGCTTGCATCATCAATGAATCGTGTCATAAATGGTATCCATAATCATATCATCTAATCATATGCAAAAATGTCATATGTACAAAAATCAAACCCCTAGTAGTCCACTCCCTGACTTGATCTGGAGCCCAAGGGATTTCATCGATGCCTCTGCATCCTCAAGGCCCAAAATCATGCACACTCAGGAAAACCGAGTCAATAGCACCTGTCTATGTCAATACAACAAAATAAGAAGCCATAAATCCATAACGCCTCATAATCATAATCAAATGCCCAATAGTATAATAATCTGGATCACTTCCAAGCAAGTGTCCTCAAAGAATACGTTAGCTCAGTGCATGCAAGAGCGGGATGTTACATACACCCCATCTTGGTCTAAACTTCGTCCCGAAGTTTCACAGTATATATGTGCCAAAATAATCTGTATCACAATATCATAATTCTATCTATCAAACAAAAATGGAAACTACTGGTGCATATCATATGCGTCCTCCCAGGTCGTCGAGTGCAGACCATAGTTGTCCCACTAGACCTTGACATGATCTATTGTTCGACAACATAGTTTTCGAACATGATGATGCATGATGCGGATCAGCTCAGTCGCAAGCTCCCCCTCGTCCGATACCTGTAAGGAAATTATGTCAATAACATGTGTAGGATCATTAATATAATGTCTCAAAACAGATATGTGAAAAACATTGTGCATATACCTCAAAGAATTAGGCAAGGCTAGCCGATAGGCCATGAGCCCCTTCCTCTCCACAATCTTGAAAGGTCCCACAAACTTATGAGAGAGTTTATCTCCCTTTTCAAACTTGATCAAACTCTTATGCGGTTTTAACCACAAGAATACTCGATCGCCAACTTCATAACTACATTCGACATGGTGCGCATCATCATAACTTTTCTTCCGATCCTGCGCTTCTTTGATCCTATGTCTTATTGTTTGCATTTTCTCTTCCATTTCTTAGATTGCTTCTGGTCCCACCAGGACCCTATCCTCAAGCCGATCCCATCTCAAAGGAGTCGAACATGGTCACCCATACAGGAACTCGAAAGGCGCCATCTAAATGGTGCTTTGGTAACTGTTGTTATAAGCGAATTCTACTATTGGAAAGAATTCTTCCCAACGCTTTTCTTGGTCCATCATGTACATGTGCAGCATGTCCTCCAAGGTCTAGTTCATTTGTTCGGTCTACTCGTCAGTCTTTGGGTGATATGTAGTACTAAAGTTAAGTTGGGTTCCCAAGGCCTCTTGGAAATTAGTCCAGAATCATCCAGTAAACACCGATCCTCGATCGTATATAATTCTCTTAGGCATGCCATGCAACCGCACAATCTCACTGATGAGAAATGTAGCTATGTCAGGTGCTTGATATGTGATACGTACAGGAATAAAATGAGCACTCTTCGTCAGAGTGTCGACTACTATGAAAATCACGTCATGTCTCCTTGCCGTCAGTGGAAATCCAATGATCAAATCCATCGAAATGACCTCCCATTTCGATTATGGAATAACGTGTGGTTGTAGTAATACTTCTAGATGTCTATGTCCAGCCTTTACGTGCTGACATTATAGACATTTGGCCACATAGTTGACTGTGTCTACCTTCATTCCTTTCTAGAAGAATAAGGGCTTAAGGTCCACCCTCATCTTCTTGACTCATTGGTGAGCCATGTATACTACTCTATGAGTCTTGTTTAGGATCAATATCCTCAACGCGTCGTTCAGTGGTACGTAAATCTAATTTTTAAACCTCAATAATCCATCGTCGTCAAATGTAAATCCTTCAAATATTGGTACCATCATTGTGTTTTGTCCGATAAAATCCTCAACCTCTTTATACTAGTCATCATCATGCTGTAAAGTTGGAATATTTTCACATAGATTCATATGAAGAGGCAACACCAAAAATATGTGTGGTCTCCGACTCAATGCATTTGCCACTCAGTTCACTATTCCTTTTATGTAAGTAATCTTGAAGTCATACTTGCTAAGCAATTCCGACGAATGTCGTTGTCGTGCGTTCAACTCGCTTTGCATAAAGATGTGTTGTAGTCCACAATGGTCCTTATTTAGTTCAAATTTGTGTCCAACAAGGTAGTGTCTCCAAACCTTCATGGAATATACAATGGCTAACAACTCCAAATCATGTGTAACATAGTTCTCCTCATCCCTTCTCAGTTTCCTTCAAATGTAATCAATCACTCGACTGTATTTCATCAGGACTCCACCTAAGCCTTCCTTGGATGCATCAGTACATACAAGAAGTTTGTGTCCATGTTAGGGACCTTTATTATCGATGCACTTGTCAAAATATCATTGATGCGTCTGCACATTTCTCGATCCAAACTAACTTTGCGATATTCTTCTACAATTCCATGATCGGATTTTCTATTTTTGAAAAACCCTCGATGAACCATTGATAGTATCCTGCTAAACCCATGAAGCTATACACTTCTAGGAAATTTGTTGGTGTAGGCCATTCCATAATATCCTCGACCTTTGTTGGATCCACGGAGACACCTTCATCGGAGATGATATGTTGTAAGTAGTGAATCCTTGATTGATAAAACAAGCATTTTAACAACTTCCCATACAATTTATTCTCCCACAAACATAGTAGTACCAAGCACAAGTGCTCATCGTGATCCTCCGTTATCCGAGACTCAATCAAAATATCATCAATGAATAATTGGACAAACTTATTCAAGTACTCATGGAACACCCCGTTCATCAAACTCATAAATACCCCTGGGGTGTTTTTCAAGTCAAACGGTAAAACAATAAACTCGTAATTCCAAGGCCTCATCTTAAAGGCAGTCATAGGGACTTCATCCTCCTTGATCCATAACTGATGATACCCTGATTGCAAATCAATCTTTGAGAACACCATTGCACCCTTCATCTGATTGAACAAATCATCAATCCTAGGCAATAGATATTGATTCTTGATCATTGCCTTGTTCAACTGATGGTAGTCAATGCAGAGCCTCCACGACCCATCCTTTTTTTGTATGAAAATAACAGGTGCAGCCCACGATGACACACTTGGACATATAATTCCCAGGTCCATCAACTCCTTCAGTTGCATTCTCAACTCCTGTAACTTCGGGGTCGACTTACGATAAGGCGTTCTCGCTATTGGTTCAAGCCATGGTTTTAGGTCTATGGTAAACTCCAATTCCCTCTCTGGCGGTATCCTAGGTAACTCCTCCAGAAAGATGTCTGCAAACTCTCTCACCTTCAGAAGGTGTTTTAGACCATCCATTACTCCCTTATCATTTAACACAAGGATCACATAAATCTTATATCCCTTGCACATGCTCTTCCATAGATGAAAGGAAGAGGTGAACCTCAGGGAAACTCCCTCGTTCCATCCTACAATCACGCGTGTTTTCCCATCATCATCGACCAATATCAATTGTTTCATCTTACAGTTAACTATCTCCTGATGTGATTCTAACCAGTCCATACCAATCACGACGTCATAAGATTCGAATATCATGACGTATAGGTTGGACTTGGTGACAAAATCTCCTAGGTTGAGGGTACATCCCATAACCTTTCCTCCAACCTTATGTTTCCCTCTAGAATCCATCTCTACAAATATAAACTCATCATGTTCGACTTTCTGTACCTTAATCCTTTTTAGTGCTGCACTATAAATGAAACTCTCGATAGCACCGAGATATATAAAAATAGTAAGGGGCTGGTCAGCGATGGTACCTCATGTCTCAAGCACAATCGATTGGTGCTTCTCCTGGCAGTTATTCACTGTTTCATGAATTCAATGGGACTGTCCCTAATCTCCCACCGTAGTGGGTCTGGTTCATCCATATTCTCTAGTCCTCTCCATAGGGCATTCGCGCTGGTAGTGTGGCTCCCCACACGTCCAACACCCCTTCTTCAGTCTAGTACTCCTGGTACCCAAAGTATAAGATGACAACCCATTGGCTTGGAATCATATTCTGTTCTACTGAACATGCCTAAACTGTTGTTGTTGCGGCCGACATTGCTGTTGATGATGTGGTCCCCAATAGTTGTCCGATGTTGAGGTATTGGTCGCCGAGGTGTATAAAAAGTGGATCCTCTTTGGAAGCCACAATATCCAAGCGTATGTCTAGCTGGTGTCTGATGCTGCTGCACACCATATGACACCTCCCCTTCTAGTCTCATTGGATTTCTTCCCTAACCCCCGCTAACGAGCTCCTCCTCTTCTATGAGGGCCTTCTGGACAACATCATGTAAGGTATGAGGCATTAGAATGCTAACCTTTGAACCTAGTTTCCATTAAGGCCGAACACGAACCTGTTGACCTTAAGTTTCTCACTATTAAGATGGGGAGCATACCAAACCAACTCCATAAAATGGGCCTCATACTAGGGCACCGTACAATCACCATGTCATAAGGTATTGATCTCGTTGAGTTGACAGTCAATGAATTCCTCTCATAGGTACCTCTCTCAGAACCATTCCTCGAAAATTTCCCATGAAAAATCTTCGACGACCATGTTCAGTTGCAACAGGAGAGTCTTCCACCTTAGAAGAGCACTCCCCTTTAGTTGAAAGACCACCATGCGGACCTTCATTTTGGAGGTATAGTCGTGAAGTGAAAATCACATCGCCATATTCTCCAACCATGCCTTGGTGGCTACGTTGTCTCGGGAACCAAAGAACTCGAGAAATTTTACCTTCTCGAGTTCGCAGTGAATGCTACCAATACCAACCAGAGTGCATGGTGGACCCTCAAGGGGTGCTAGTGCCCTAACCTCTTCTCTATCCAAATGGTTGATCAATGCCTCAGACATCTGCTGGAAATACCTCATCATCCCAACCACATCACCCATTGCTATCTACTCCTGCCTAACAACCTGTTCGTCTCCCTAGGGGTTAGACCACCCTGTCGCCTACCTCCATGTCGTCCTCTCACCATGATTACCTGCATGAATATAGGTCAACTTAATTAGAAACATTATATCAACGAAATCCATAGTGATCCCAATTCACGGGTTGAACCCGCTCTGATACCATATGTAACGACCCCATCGTTACGACTACAAGCAAAGCAGAAGGTGCATTTTTTTATTTTTTTTAGGAAGGAAGGTAGTGATGAAAACAGATGAACCACCCAACTGATGACGAGCACAAGCATGAATTTCAGGCAACAAACAACAATGACTCCATGCACTGGTACAAGAGAAACTGGTCAAAATGTGCATAAATCAACCAGGAGAATCGACTACCTGCCCGACACAATAGGAAAACGCCTACAAGATAAGGGTAAACATCCCCCTCCCGACACAATGGCCTTGGCGAACAAAGACTAGAACCTTAAGGTGCGCTAACCAAATGCATGAAGGCATTCCACCGATGTGCCAAAATCAAACTTACAATGCTCGACAACACACACACGAAAGGTACAGAATCTGGCCAAGTTATCATTCATCGCTATAAAATAGGGCATGCCATGATCCCCTCATCACGAATCATTCCATCCCTAGGTGATAGACGCGTCAATAACCTTGGTGAAACAAATTATATCTGGACTAAGGACTCTAGATAAATTTGACACACTAGGACGAAATAACTGACAAGGACACTATGCCTACGCCTCCATGAAATGGGTTGAAAAGATGCAGTATGAAATCAACAAGAGAGCACAAGCCATTACACGACTTCACCAAGTTATCATTCGTCGCTATCCAATAGGGCATTCCATGATCCCCTCATGAGGAATCATGCTGTCCCTAGGTGAAATACACATCAATAACCTTGGTGCAACACATCCTATCTGGACCAAGGACTCTAGATAAATCCAACATGCTAGGGAGAAATAACTTACAAGGAGACTATTTCTATGACCCCAAGAAATGGGTCAACAATATGGAAAATGATGTCAACAAGAGAGCGCAAGCCATTACACAACTTTGCCAACCACCCAAACCATTAATCAAGTCTAAATTAGTCAATAATTACCAATCTAAATTAACATAACATACACTCCAATTTAGCATGTCTAAATTACTATTTAGTCAATACACGCCACTCTAATTTAAGATTAATTACAATCTAAATTGGCATTTGTAAATTAATCACTAAATACCATCTAGCTTATAAATTAACCTCATGAACAACATTAAGAATATCAATGTACAAGCTGCAATTATCACACTTGTAACGATATTAATTTACAAATTAGTCATTAAGGTACCATCTAAATTAACATTAAATGAAAATCAAACAGAGCAAGTCTAAATTATAATTTGGTCATCAATGTACCATGTAATTTAACCTTAAATGCAAATCAAGTCAATACTAACACTATAAATAGGTTGTCTACTCATTAAAGGCTATCTAATCAATTTAAAGGTTGTTTAAAAGAAGAGGTTGTCTAAAATAAATTCTAAAAAGGTGTTGTGTAATAACGCCTTCCCTTTACATCTTCCATCTATTAAATTGCTAAAAATGTGCACACAGTCAGCTATAAATTCATGTTTGTCAATGACATAATTCACTGTCAATTAAAATAAAACCCATCATATAAAACATAGGAAATACCTCCAATCATAAATGCATCAAATATCCAACACAACATATAATTAATGAAATGCATCCAAGGCAGGTGATGTTTAAATGAAAACTCATTCCCAAGAGGGTAACCTCTCCAAGTAACAAGCAAAATCACAGATATTAAAACGATAAACAAGCGAGATTAATCACAGAGATTAAAGGCTAGAATCATAGAGGTTTAAATGTTTTTCTATTCAAACTAATTGTATTTAATAAAACTATCGACATCCTTTTCCAGGAAAAAAATTGATCCAAATTATTTTTAAATAAAATATGTATTTTTTTATTTCTATGCTATCACCCAAGGACAATTATGGCTATGCCAAAAGCATATGCCAATGGACTTATCATGGGAATTCATCCAAGTCTAAATATTACATCGTCGAATCTATATCATAAAGGATGGATAAAACATTACACCATTATTACACAAAAATGTTGTCAGACAACAAATCTATGTCATAGAGTAATTAGAAATTGTTGTCATACAACTGTACCATCGCTGGCAGATAATTCATGATTCTCAAAAAGAAAAAAGTCATAGATCAAATAAAATCATAGGGCCAATTTCGCCTTCAAAAATAGATTAGATTGCAATGGAAAATGGCTAGCCACATGTATAAAATCGCAAGCCCAAATTCCACTTCAAAAACATATTAAATTGCAATGGAAAATCACTGGCCAGATGTATATAATCGTAGGCCCAAATTCTACTTCAAAAAAAGATTAAATTGCAATGGAAAATCATTGGCTAGATGTATAGAATCGCAGGCCCAAATTTGCCTTCAAAAACAAATTAAATTGCAATGGAAAATCATTGGCCAGGTGTATAAAATCATTGGCCCAAATTCGCCTTCAAAAATAGATTAAATTGCAATGGAAAATCGTTGGCCATATGTATAGAATCGCAGGCCCAAATTTGCATTCAAAAACAGATCAAATTGCAATGGAAAATCGTTGTCCATATGTATAGAATCACAGGCCCAAATTCTCCTTCAAAAGCATATTAAATTGCAATGGAAAATCATTAAATATTAAATATTAAATAAAATATGTATTTTTTTATTTCTATGCTATCACCCAAGGACAATTATGGCTACGCCAAAAGCATATGCCAATGGACTTATCATGGGAATTCATCCAAGTCTAAATATTACATCGTCGAATCTATATCATAAAGGATGGATAAAACATTACACCATTATTACACAAAAATGTTGTCAGACAACAAATCTATGTCATAGAGTAATTAGAAATTGTTGTCATACAACTGTACCATCGCTGGCAGATAATTCATGATTCTCAAAAAGAAAAAAGTCATAGATCAAATAAAATCATAGGGCCAATTTCGCCTTCAAAAATAGATTAGATTGCAATGGAAAATGGCTAGCCACATGTATAAAATCGCAAGCCCAAATTCCACTTCAAAAACATATTAAATTGCAATGGAAAATCACTGGCCAGATGTATAGAATCGTAGGCCCAAATTCTACTTCAAAAAAAGATTAAATTGCAATGGAAAATCATTGGCTAGATGTATAGAATCGCAGGCCCAAATTCGCCTTCAAAAACAAATTAAATTGCAATGGAAAATCATTGGCCAGGTGTATAAAATCATTGGCCCAAATTCGCCTTCAAAAATAGATTAAATTACAATGGAAAATCGTTGGCCATATGTATAGAATCGCAGGCCCAAATTTGCATTCAAAAACAGATCAAATTGCAATGGAAAATCGTTGGCCATATGTATAGAATCATAGGCCAAAATTCTCCTTCAAAAGCATATTAAATTGCAATGGAAAATCATTGTCCAGATGTATAGAATCGCAGGCCCAAATTCACCTTCAAAAATAGATTAAATTGCAATGGAAAATTGTTCCCCAGAAGTATATAACCGCAGGCCCAAAATGCAGTCTTAAAATGCAATGATTCCAGTATTAAAATGGCAAATCGCCATAGTAACAAAGGGGCAAATAACAGTTACAACCAATGGCCAAGGCAGAGTAAAAAAAAACTTCGCCATCAATCAATAAATTGGAGGGTTAATTATTCGCATCAAGGTGCAAGACAAAACTCAACCTGGAACAAACAATAGGGTTAGACGGCTGGGCAAACAAATCCTTCACTCATCATCCTCGCACAGAAAAGTAGGTCATTAGGATCTATAGTTCTATTAACACTGAAGTGACGACCGTCAATCCGGCTCCTGGTCGACTCCTCAGGCGAAGACTGATGAGTTAGGGATGAGGGTGAAGTAAAAGCGCAAACTCATCACAAAATCAATAAAACCATAGGACAGTCCTAGCATGCAGGGATCGAAAGCCAAGGGAATCAATCAATAGCAAGCTTATGGCTATGGAGAAATTAATTTATCAATTAAGATGCTAAGTCAAATTTTTTTTTACCCAATTAAAAATACATAATTGAAAGAGTGAGGTATAATCAGAATCTACCATGCAGAATCAAGTAAGTATATCGTAGCCCAAGTCGTCTGCGCTAAGTCATTGTCCCGCGTGCTCTGTGTAGCTCCCGCTTGTCGATCGACGAGACTTCACTGGTACATCCCAGCCAACGCTAGGGGTACTCTTCTTCCAGCTTAGCCCCCTGAGCTG
This sequence comes from Picea sitchensis, assembly GCA_010110895.2. Lineage (NCBI taxonomy): Eukaryota > Viridiplantae > Streptophyta > Pinopsida > Pinales > Pinaceae > Picea > Picea sitchensis. The sequence continues at coordinate 20,231 of SNQJ01S0065379.1, read as the reverse complement.
CAAAGGAGCCACACACACTAAAATAGAGAGAATCTAGCTCCCATATCACCTCGCAAGGTCAAGCTACCACTCCTCATCGAGATGGGTATCCCAACTCCCACAAGCTAAATCAGTCAAGTCTAAAATTCTGTAGCATAACATTACACATAACAGAAGATATCCATCATCCTCCTCCTCCCTCCTTTTTATAGAGTTTCTAAGTCATTAACTTTCCCAAAATCCTATTTAATTTATTGTTCAATAATTTAATTCATAAAATTCATCCCCGTACATGTGTCACCCATCCCCTTCATCGCACCATAAATTAATTTCATTAATTAATTAATTACTCCTATTTCCCCCACCTACCTAAAAACATTTCTAGAATCGCTCTTAGGTGTCCCCATATTCCCTTACACGTTTTAATGAATTACCCCCTTACTAATTTACTAGTTGAGTTTAACTTAGAAGGTTCTTAAATGCTAGATACCTTACTAAGTTAGTCTTTTTTCTTTTTCCTTGTGTTTCACCTTTCTTTTTATTTTTCCTGCTTTTTCGTAGTTTCCTAATTCTTTTAAATTTCCCTCTTTCCCTTTTTATTTAAAACTCAAATTGACAATTGTACAAAATTACCTTTTTCCACTTTTCCTTTTTAATTAATAAATTTTTAATTAGCAATGTAACAAAACAATTATTTCCCCTTTTTCCCCCTTTTAAAATTTTATCTCCCCAAATATTTTTTTTATAAACTATTTGAATTTCTTACCCCCTTCTTGTCACATGATTAATGATGATTATCATTATTAGTTATTTTTTTATTTTTTTATTTTGATATAAATATATATACCTTTTTTTCATCACAAATATCACTTAGACCTATACGTTATTTTCCTAGGCTGGCCGACATTTTATTAGGGAAATTGTTTAATATCTTTCTCATCACATTATTCGTTCGAAGGGAATAAAGGTTTATCCATTTATTATTTAACAACGAGACATGCCCTTCAGGACGCACTAGGTGCTCCAAGGTGCCACTCGCCTCATTCTATTTTTCTTGCGCGACATGCCCTTTATGACGCACCACATGCTCTAAGGGTGCCACTCGCCTCTTTTCATTTTTCTTGCACGACATTCTATTCAGGACGCACTCCGTGCTCCAAGGGTTCTACTCGCCTCTTCACTGACTTGGTAGATATCAAAACCACTGGAGTCAATACTCCTCCAGGTGATATTGTGGGAGACTTAGGGCCTCTAAGGAATAAGGCCCTTCCCTTATTGTGCGCCCCTTAGAATAATTGTGAGTGACTATCACAATCCTCCCTCATGGCATTGTGGGTCTTCTCGAACTAGGCAATCATTAACCTACAATTCAAGCTATGACGAGAGTGCTAGTAGGTTTTGGCAGGGTTGTTGTCCACACCTCTCCCTCAACGTCTCTGGTAGTCATGCGTGACCCCTCTAATCCACATGTGAGTCTGGTCGAAAAGCTATCGTCGGCCTACATCATCAATGAATCATGTAAGAAATGGTATCCATAATCATATCATCTAATCAGAAGCACAAATGTCATATATACAACAATCAAAACCCCAATAGTTGACTCCATGACTCGATCCAAAGTCCAAGGGGTTTCATCGATGCCTCTGCATCATCGAGGTCCAAAATCCTACACACTAAGGAAAACTGAGTCAATAGCACCTGTCTATGTCAATACAACAAAATAAGAAGCCATCAATCCATAACGCCTCATAATCATAATTAAATTCCCAATAGTATAATAATCCAGATCACTTGCAATAAAGTGTCCTCAAATAATAAGTTAGCTCAATGCGTGCAAGAGAAGGATGTTACCATAATCAATATAGTAGAATAATTATAGGTGTAAGAATATGCAATTTGCACTGAGTATAATACAAAAAATAGAAAGAATATAATATAGAAAAAGGTAGACCAGAAACTAAAGTAACTCGTACATGAACAAATGAAAAACATTCTTCAAGAAACGAGATGAGAAAGGATTTTAATTATATACAAAATCATAAATTATAATTAAATATAAATCTAGATACATAAAATCAAGGAAATAAATTTTCTCACGGGTAATCTTAAAATTCTTTGAAACAAGGGAGAACAATGTATTATTGTTTTAAGATTTTGCATTAAAATTTATCTATTGGAAAGGAAAAATAATTAACACAATCATATAACTATTTCTTGACCAATATATACACAGAAAACTATAACAATCCCTATGGAGTAACGAATTGGTTATTCTTATTCATGAAATAGTGCAATCAACAAACAAAATAAAAATATAACTTCCTAGGAACTATTAAAGTTGCTACATCGGTTTGTTCATATGATATCACATCGTCTAAGATTCATAAATCCTTGAATAAAAATTACAAAGATTCTGATTTTAAACAATGTTCTCTTGATAATCTTCCTTGAGATATAGATATTCAAAGGAAAGATTAGACCATTTATAAATAACAAAGAAAATGATACAAATTAAGGACAATGTGGTAATGTTACTCTTCATTCAAGAATCAAAATCACATAAAGTAAGTATATTATTTCTTAAACAATTTCTAGAATACAATCATAGAAAATTTAAAACACTCAAGAATTGAATATTTAAAATAACATATAAGTATTATAAATAGATTGAAGAAATTGAGATCAAATGTTAGTAGAAAAATATAGTCGAAAAGATAATTCCATAGTTACCAATAAATTGTTTTCAGCATTGTCTCCCCCGCTCTTCATTTTTTTTATAATATTTAAATAAACCAAAACTTCATTGTAATGTACCTCAAAATCGTCATAATTTTTTATTTTTTTTACTTGTACATTTATCCTTGAAAAGTTTTGAGATCTCAAGCAAGTAAGCTTTCTGTTAGAAGTCTTGAGTCTGAGGGTTTGTTAGAGTCTTTACTATCGTCGACTGTCCTTATCATTCAACTTATGTTTTCTAATCGACGATATAATGAGTATTTACTCATCACTTCAATGTTTAATTAAGATCCTGAAATTTATAATTACTCTCTTATCTGCTAGTACCTATAACACTACCACAGTCTTAACAATACAAGCAACTTTGGAGTTTTCATGACCAAAACCCTACATACAAAAATTACCCTCTATTTGCAATACCATCGACTTGTAATACGGTATGTTACTTCCATACCTCTATCCGGGATGAAGACTCTCCAATGTTCTTTTACCAATCCATTCATTGCATTATTAGAATTGTTCCCATAACAATAAGTTTCTTCTAGGTTCCAACAGTTTGTGAAGCATGACATAGGTCAATCGGGTTTCGATGATTATAAATGACGAACACAAAATGAAACAAAGGGGTCACACTGTTTTCCAAAAACACGAAAATGCGGGAAGACTGTGGACCCGGTACTTCCGGGTTTTGGGGTTTGGGATTTCATGTTTGGAAGTGTCAAACATTAACACACCAGAGCCTCCGAAAGGTGAAAAAGGAAAGTGGGACTTTCCCATCGGGGTTTCAGGGTTCAAGAGTTCGTGAGTTCAAGTACCCAAACAACAACATATACAAACTTCTGAAATTGTGAAAGGTGTCCACGTATCGGGATTTCAGGGTTCGGGATCCACACACCACAACCCTTGAAAGGTGAAAAAAGGAAAGTGCGACCCACCCATCAGGGTTTCTGAGTTTGGGACTTTGTGAGTTCAAGTATCAAAACAACAACATATATAAACTTCTGAAATTCCAAAAGGTGCCCAGCGTATCGGGATTTTGGGGTTCAGGATCCACACACCACAACTCCCGAAAGGTGAAAAAAAGGAAAGTGGGACCCGCCCATCATATTTTCGGGGTTCGGGACTTCGTGAGTTCAAGTACCCCAACATCTCATGTATCAAACCTCCGAAAAGAGAAAAGGAAAAGGTGAGACCCACATTTTGGGATTTTGGTGTTTGGGGTTTCACTGTTTTCATAGCCAAACATCCAACATACAACAATTCCCAAAATTGTGAAAAGAAAAGAACATGGAACTAACATTTTGGGATTTCAGGATTCGGGGTTTTGGGATTTCAAATGCCAGACAACAACACACTACAATTCCTGAATTCCGAAAGGTGAAAGGGTTTGGAGCCAACACTTCGAGATTTCGGGATTCGGGGTTTCAGGGTTTCAAATGTCAAACAATAGCACACTACAATTCCTGAATTCCGAAAGGTGAAAGGGTGTGCGACCAACACTTCAGGATTTCAGGATTCGGGGTTTCAGGATTTCAAATGCCAAACATCCAACAAAAAGCGAAAGAAGATAAGGTGGAACCCGCATTTCAGGGTTTCGGGGTTGGGAACTTCGTGAGTTCAAGTGCCCCAAACCTCTTATGTACCCAACTTCCAAAATGCGAAAAGTGGAAGCTTCGAGGTTTTAGAGTTCAGAACTTCGTGAGTTCATAATCCACACATTAATATACATGAACCTCCCAAAGGCGAAAACAAAGTTGGACTAAGTGTTCCTGTTGAAAAAGAATTCAGGTAATAATTCAATCAAAACACAAAGGAAGAGAGTACTTTGCTTCTATTGTAACTCTTCACACTAATTTTCATCACTCCCTTACCTTTATCCTTTGCGGGTACTCTTGATTTTCATTTTTCTGGGAGAACTCTTACTTTCGTTTCTAGGAGATTGAAGGTGTAGAAGGATATGATATACCTTTACCTCACAGAATTCCGAAAGCCTAAGGAGTTAGGAATTTTACACGCACAGAAGGGCACAAAGGATAAAATTTTCTATATAAGGTAAATTCTATAATATCCACTTAGAGCCTCTTTTAAATCAATGCATTAAACATCAACAGTACTAGATCTATGCATCTAGTAAATACATGGTTAGGAATATCATTCCATTCTGAGGGATCTGAGTTTTGGTTTCTTGGGGCTTATCTACAGAGAGAATCTGCCTCAATGTCGTTAATCTCCTCCTTTCCATAGAAATACAATTACAGATGTTCTTCACATATATTCCCCATAACAAACAAAAATGGAAAATGTTACAGTTCCAATTTAATCAATACAATGCATCAGAAAAATTATTCAGACAGAGAGTGGACATCATTCCAAATAAGACATGGAAATAAAAACATAGTCATTCATAATAGAGAGGGGTAGATGAACATATCTTCATCCAATCCGCGGGAAGACAAAGGGAACAACCATGTTCCTCCCAATCGTAGAACAGGGCAGCCAAAGTCACTTGCCCGATTAACCCCCTAGTTTGACCATGAATCCATGAGGGTGAACTTGGAAACTCCTCCTCAATAATGTCCTTCAATTCCAACAGTTCTCCTCTTACCTCACACTTACTCCACAGTGTTCATAACAATAAGACAATTTTGTTTCAGCAGGCTCCTCTTGCCTCACACTCAATCCGTAGTGTTCATAACAGCAAAAGAGCTCAGGAATCCTTTCCCCAGCATACTTGGCAACGTCCTGCCTCCTCGCATATGTTATATATCCATTTTCTTTGCCCAGGTCTTTTCCCTCCTTTGGGGATTTTTGCAGCTTTCTTAATCCCTGACTTTCAGGGGCTGTTAGTGGCCAAATATTTGATTTTCCACTTGTAATCATTAGCCCAGAGGCAGTTGCAACTTGTTCCCCACTTATGGAGTCATGGTCAGCTGATTTTTTAACATGGTTGTTCCATTTGTCGTCCTGCAATTAATATAAATATTATGTTGTCATACAAGTGTCATAGTCAAATAGTTATTTGAGTCCAAACAAATCTCTGCCCAACTGTCACAATAATTAAATACAATTATTAAATTCGAAATTCGAAATTTCCATAAATGGAAAAAAAATTCCAGATTCAAATTTGCTAAAAATGGAAATAAATTTCCAGCACACAAAAATAAAAAGTATTTATTTTTGGGGGATATCACATTCATGAAAATAGAACAAAGACAATCTCTGAAAATCAAGGGAAGGTTTGTCAAAATTAACTCTTAATTCTAAATATATTGTCTTAACAATTTTCATCTATAACTAACAAAATTTTCCTTTTCAACAATACACTAAAATAATCCAAAATTTGACAACTGACTGTAATGAGAGCATCCACTCCATAGTTTGATTCCTTAAGCCGTTGTCTCTTTTCCAAAGTTTCCTTGAAAATCATCGAATAAATCCAATTAATAACCAAAATATACATAAAATAGAACGACTATAGAATCTACGATTATGTAGTTGTTCTTTAAAAATAAACAAAGAAAGAGAAATTAACAAACTTCAACCAAATTCATACCTCACAAAGATTAACGTTAGCGAGTAAAATTTCTTAAGTCTGATGGAATGAAAACATTAACTCCAAAAGGATTAATAACCATAGGAATTTTCTTTGTATCTATCTTCTTCATATTATCAATTATGTTTTTATTCTTATCCTTCAATTGTTCATTTTCTAATTCAATCTCCATTATGCTACATTGAAGAACAATAACGATCCTTTTATATATCTCCTTTGAAAACAATGCATCTGGCCTAAGTTCATTCTTTAGTTTACCATCCTCTAAATAGGATCGTTTATGGTTTTTCTTGACCTTTGTTTTGGTATTAAGTTTCTGATCATTCTTGGTCTCACATTCAATGGGAGAAGACGGTTTCTCTAAATAGACAATAACAAGCTCGGGATGGACAAGGTTCTTCTTCCACATGTTTCTAGAGAATCGAGAAAGTTTTTTCCCAAGTTGTTTACTATTCAAGTGATTGTGTTTGAATTTATCTTCCATGATACTTACTATCTTAGTGGTTCTACTATCATGTCCCAGTAAATAAAGTCCAGGCTCATGCATTGGATTTTTTTTGTTGAACAAATCCCCTAACCTATCCCTCTTAGAAACGTTGTGAGTAATGATTCATAATCAACTCTGTAGCATCACTTTCGACATTATCTATAAAGGAATCATAAATCTCAGGCATCAGATCTTGATGAAGGAAGGACACAAGCCCTTCTCGAATGTCAATTTCATAGGCAGATTTTGGGGTTTTTGTAACAAGTTGAAGGTTATCCTCTACACCTGGCCAGAAAGACTCAACATAGTTATTTCTAAGGATACAATCCTCCCACTAATCCATGAATTTAGGAAAATAATGTTCAACAAGCATACAGATCAATCCATAATGAAACATAGAGCATTCAATATTTTTCTTATCCCCTTGATAGTATTTATCCATTTTAAACAGGACTTTGGATTGGAAATGGGGTAAATTCAATTCACGGCCTAAGAAAAAAATTAACAACCTGAAATGGTAATAGAAAATAAAATTGTAGCACCCCTCACAGGTAATATAACCTTTAATGATTAGGCACATAGGACACCATTTCTTTTTTATTTAAGTTGTGTGCATACCTTTTGGATTGTATGTCATCTTGGGAGAAATAAAAAATTTTGACCAGGTGATATCCTTAACCTGGATGTTATTGGACCAATATTCTCCCTCCAAAGGAAAATGTGTGGCCTCTACGATCAATGCCTCATCAACTGGCATTTGAATATCCCCAACCTTAGGAATTTGACCATTGAAGTTTTGAGCGAAAGCTCTGAAAACTGTTATGTTATGGACATGAAAAGAAAACAAACCATTAAGAACACTAATTGCATTGATGTACATAAAACATTGTGATAAATTCATTAACTCATGTTATAAAAATTCCTATTGTATGACTTCAATACATTTGGAATGGCGGGAATTTTATTAGATTAGAATATATGATCAAATAAATATTAAACATATTGTAACCTCAACAATCTGACTGTACACTGTCAGCTGTACTGGACAATTGTACTTTCCATTTTTTGTCTTGCTTGAGCCTATTTAGCTCAGCTATTTCCCTTTACATTGTATCTCCTCAGAACTTCTTCAGAACTTCGTTTTTGTACTCTTCTTCATACATTTGAATATACTGTTTTCTGTTCTATCTTTCTCTTTGCATTTCTCTTTGCTTCACAATTTATCATGGTATGTGAGCGCATGCTTGCATCCAAATGAATATGCTATGTGAGCGTATGCTATGCATCCAAATGTCCTTAGATGTGCAACATTGAGCTTTGTCCCACTCCATCCTTCTTTGGGAACTTTCATCTTTAGACTTGTGGTAGGTGATCTATTCAAGAGATAAACTGAGCATGCTACTGCTTCAGCCCAAAAAGTATTTGACAGACTTTTCTCTTTAAGAAGTGTTCTTGCCATATTCATTATTTTCTGATTTTTCCTTTCAGACACTCCATTCTGGTGTGGAGTATACCTGGATTTTGTTTGCATAATAATGCCTTGTGATTTGCAGAAATTTGCAAATTCTCTAGAGTTGTATTCTCCTCCTCCAGCTGACCTGAGTGCTTTGATATATTTTCCACTCTATTTTTCAGCTTCTTCCTTGAATTATTTGAATTTTGCAAATGTTTTAGACTTGTGTATGAGAAAATAGATCCATATTTTTCTATTGAAATCATCAATAAACGTTAGAAAGTAAAATCTACCACCTATTGACTCTATTTGCATTGGTACACATAGGTTAGTGTGAACAAGTTCAAGATGTTGTTTGGCTTGATTGGAAGACTGTGGAAAACTAGTTCTCTTATGTTTTCCAAGTATGCAAGACTCACATGGGGGAATTTTCTCTTTAAAGATAGGTAGGCCTTTGACCATGGAGTTCTTCTGAAGAAAACTTAGACTCTAGAATGGTAGATGTCCAAATATTGTATGAAAAACCATTGTTTCATTCAGGGTAGATGCACTCTGTGCATGTGGTTGAATCAGATTTGCAGTTCTGAGGGTAAGGGGAAACATCCTATTCAGATTCATATGGATTTCAGAAATCAATTTTCTACTGGGGTATTTGTCATATATTTTTCAAGATGCTCCCTCAAAAAGTACCTTATAGCCATGTTCAATGAGTTGTCCTACACTTAACAAGTTATGTTTCAGATATGGAACATGATAGACATTCTTTATGTCTTTCTTTACATTTTGTTTAGTAAGAATAGGAACAGTTCCTTTTCCTTGAACTTTGACTAAATAATCATTTCCAAGTCTAATATCAGATGAGATTGAAGAATCAATGCATGAGAGTAATTCTTTGTTACATGTCATGTGATTGCTGCATCCACTGTCCAGCAACCAGAGATCTTTAGGTTGTTCTTCAGTCTTGTGGCATGAGAGAAACATACCTCTTGAGTTTTATCCCATGTGATTTGACACATGTGCTCTGTCTGAGAGTTGATCTGCTTGCTTATTCCTGCATTCAGATTCATAGTGCCCATACTTTTTGCAGTAATAGAATTGTATGCTTGATTTGTCATTTGATCTTCTCCCTCTTCCTCTTTGAGGCTGGAAATTCTGATGTTGATTTTGTTGCTGATTTCTTTGACCTTGGAAATTTTGATTCGGATATTGTTGTCTGTTACCTCCACTCGAATGAGAGTTATTTTGATTGCTCCCTCTTCCTTGGTAACCTCTGCTTCTTCCTCTACCTATCCCTTTGCTGAAGGAGAATTGAGTTGTGAAGGCATTGGAGATTGACTCATCTGTGAGATGCAGTCTGGTCTCATGTGTCACCAAAGAACCAATTAATTCTTCTGTTGAAAATTTTGATAGATCCTTGGATTCAAGGATGGTTGTTACAACCATTTCGAATTTCTTGGGTAATATTCTGAGAATTTCCTCAAGAATTAGTTGATCAGTGATGTCTTTTCCTGTCAATCTGATCTGGTTCACAATTCCCATGACTCTGGTCATGAAATGATCCACGTTTTTAGATTCTGTCATCCTTAGAGTCTCGAATTGAGTCCTCAAGGTCTGCAGTTTGAATGTTTTGACCTTGTCATTTCCTTGATAGGAATATTTAAGAATGTCCTAGACCTGTTTTGAAGTACCAGCGCCTGTGATTTTTGAAAAAATTGAGTCATCCATAGAATTATGAATCCAAAATTTCGCTTTGTTTTCTTTGTTCCTTAGTGTTGCCTGAGCAATTCTCTGCACATTTGTCATGGAAGAAAAGGCGACTGGATCTAGTTCCACATATCCAAGATCCACTAGTTCCCAACACTCTTTTGCTTGCAAGAATGATCTCATCTGAAGAGACCAAAAATCGTAATTCTTTCCTAGAAGAATCAGACCCTGAGTTGGTCCTAGATTGCTAGACGATGCCATAAAAAAAAAATTGTAGAAAAAATAGAGGGAAACTTTGTATTTACCTCCGATCGACGAAATGTTGATTTGCCGATGGCCGAAAACAGCTTATCGGCCTTGAATTTTCCTTTCTCACGATGCAATGTGACCACGCGCCTTACTTTTAAAGTGTTACGGGCTTTTCCCATTTCTTTGTTTTTTAAATCGCCGAATTGCAAAAAATTGCCTTTAGACAAGTTAATGGTCCAGATCGTGCTGTGATGCGACGGTCCAGATCTTATCGAAATATCACAAATCAAGACTTAGTGAACCCTTATCTCGAGATCTTTTGTCTCCGCGATTCCCCGATCTCTGATTTTGCGATGGCGTATTTCTTTCAAGACTTTCCCGATTCCTTTGATCTCTTCAACGCGTCCTAGCAAATGGACGGTCGTGATATCTCTTCGCGATTTCGCGATTTGATATGACCCGAACGTCTCATCTCTAGGATCCACAAAACGTCGAATGCCAATGTGTCGAGTGACTCTCCTGATCTCTCCCACGTGTCTCCTCAAGATGGACGGCTGTGATCTTTTATGGGGTTTTCTCCATAGAGAAACCTGATTCCTCGTTTAGATGAGATGACGTTAGCTGGGCCCCAAAAATGGAGCTTTCCTCCTGTCGGGATTTCGGACTTCGCGGTTCCGAAGTGCTCGAGATCCTTGTCCTCAAGATTCACAATTTGTCGAATCCCGATGTGCCGATGGTTGTTTCCTTTTCAGGACTTTTCCCGAGTCCTCGGATTTACTCCACGCGTCCCTTCAAGATGGACGGTCCTCGTTGTTTCGTGATTTCATGACTTGCGACTCCAAGTTTCTTTGATGACTTAGAACCCTGGTTGCCAAAACGCCGATGGTTTCCTTGATGTTCGACACGTGTCCGACCAAATGGATGGTTGTGATCTTATCGCTATTTCGTGAATCACGATTTCGCGACTTTCGCTGTGGAGTGTCTTTTGTCAACAAGACCTCTGACATCCCGAAATCTGGAATGGTGATGGAGTGATGGCTTGGATCTGTCGCCACCTGTCCTCTGAGATGGATGGCTCACAATCCTTTCAAGATTTCGTGGATTGGTGTTTTGGAGTGCAAATAACCTTTGCTCGTCCAACTCACGATTCTCGATTTTGCGATGGGATAAGATCAATGACTCACGATCTTTATCAATCCAATGGTCCAAAAGGACTCGTGATTTCATGATTCATGAATTCTCACGACAGTCTTCTGAACTTTATACCTTGCGAGTCAGCGAAATGTCGAGATCTCGCCACGTGTTTCTTGATGGACGGTCCAGATGATGTCGGGACTTCTCAACTCAAAATTTCTCCTGTGCGCTCCAGAGGATTAAACCTCGTGCACCTTCTCGCTGATCCGACGACTGTCGGTCCTCTGCGCAAGATCTGACAGATGAAATTCTTTTGCATTTTCCGTGCTCTCCTCGTCCCTTGTAAACTGGTTTCCCTCTCTAGATGCATTCGTAGGATGAATCTTACGGATTCAATGGAGGTTCTTTGCACATTAGATGCGATCTTTGTTGAATTTGACGGAATTTTCTCCTGCGAAAGAAAAAATTTGTGAATCTTTCAAAGATTTGAAAGAATTTCACGAATTCTTCATTCTCTGTTGCAATCTTTGATAGATTTGAGCTAATTTCGAAAAACTTTAAGCGATTCTTCCTTCTGCAGTAATCTTTAACGAATTTGAACAAATTCTTCGAGTTCTTTAAATGATCTTCTATTCTGCAGCTCTTCTTCGTCAATCTTTGATGATTCTTGAAAGAAGTGCAAGAATCTTTACTGTTACTTCTTTCTTGGTCTCTGCTTCCTCATTCTTTTGAGCGTTGTACGCTTTGCTTCCTCGTGGAAGTTTCCTACGAGGATATTTCGAGAGTATGACAGACGACTCTCCAAACCTTGTGAAAGAGACTGTGTCGCGTGCTCTCAAGATCCGTGAGGCTCTGCTCTTTGAGGATCGAGTTTCTCTCTAGACTGTGTGAAGAGGCTTACAGCTATATCTATGATACCATGATAAATTGTGAAGCAAAGAGAAATGTAGAGAGAAAGATAGAACAAAAAACTATATATTCAAATGTATGAAGAAGAGTACAAAAACAAAGTTCTGAAGAAGTTCTGAGGAGATACAATGTAAAGGGAAATAGCTGATCTAAATAGGATCAAGCAAGACAAAATGGAAAGTACAACTGTCTAGTACAACTGGCAGTGTACAGTCAGGCTGTTGAGGTTACAATATGTTTAATAATTAAGAGGTTCCATGGAACATATTATCAAAAATTGGTTATCAAGACCCTTTCAATATTCAAAAGATGATATTAAGACCAAAATCCATAATGAGGAAATACAAACAATTATTTTGAATAATAAGAAATTCATGTAACAACAAATATCACGACTCTAGTTATGACACACTAAGTATTTGAATATCCATTTGACGTTGATTCTGTAGCTCTAGATTAAACATGACTTGCAACAAAACTAAAAAAAATAAGAAGTTTATAGTAAGACGAATAGTATATCAATTATTGCATAATATAACAAATTTGAGTCACCAAGTTCAGTTACTAGCAATGAATACCAACTCCCTTTGATTAATGAAATCAAAATCTAGTTTGCATTTCATGTTGGAAATCATGAAATACAAACTGATAAACATGTAAAGAGACAATACACAATAAATTTCCAAAATCAAGTCCAAACAAAATAAATCAAATAAAATCAAATGGAGACAATTAAACACTCCAAATAAAATCATAGGGACCCTATACTTTGAAAAACATAGGGGGGATTGTTTTATACCACAACAATTGGTGCCCTACTAGGAAAAACGATTATCTTTTCTATTGTAATCTGAAACCCACAAAATATTTAGTCATTGAGGATTTTTTTTATCTTTGATTCATATAGAAATAACATATGTTTTTTTAGTAATTGCATTCCCATTACCCTGTTTTCATTGTTCATCCTAATGATGGCTCTCGCTTTCTCATTATAATCCCCTTTTCCCCAATAATTATCACTATTAGCCAAGTAGTTCATTCTATATATCCTTTGCAACTTGAAAACCCTTTAACCAATGAGGAAACATCCCTTAAGTGTCCATGTCCTGCATGAAATTACTTGCAACCAACATAGGTATGGTTTGTTGATTGGAACTAGTTTCTTACTAATGACACTCATTTCATATCATGTATCATAACATTTCTTGTACTATGAAAAAACAAAATAATATGGGCTCGGGAATAATATTATCTCCTATCGGTAGCAGTTGTGTTACCTTTGAAAAAAGTAGAAATTATTGAGTGCATTTCATCCAACATTTGGGTTCAACATGTGCTTATGAAGCTAAACTCGATACTTAGAGTCTACTCCTCCAACTGGTTATTCTTCGAGTCCCTATGGATATTTTGTTGATGCCTCGTGCATCATAGACTTTGGTCAATGATCACTGTTAATTCTATGATGCTTGAGTTATTCATATTTTTCAAGATCTTGTTCAAAGGAAGTCTAATCCTATGTCATCCTTTTCTCAGAACTCCTTGAATTTTCATGTTGACCATCCCATTATAAGTGAGCCTCAGAATCACATGAACTTATTGTCCTACCATGCACCCTGGGCCTACTTTCATCATTGGTAGGTGACCTTAAACCCACCATATGACATCTCTCCATTGGTCACTTACTGGGGGGTTCACCTTGTTTTCAACAACAATAAATCTATTCACACATTGGGATTCATGAAATGGCTTGGATTCCATTAGACCCTATGAGTGGTTTCCTCACCTTTGTCAAACGTTTTCATTATTGGCTTCCAGTCAGAGTGTCTCTTTCGTTTAATACTGGATCTGGTGCTCCGGAAGACATGCATGGTCATTGATTCGTGAACATCCTATTCATCCGAGATCTTCCTAATAATCAAGCTATTGCTTTGCACCTCATTCTAGATGATGAGAGATTTCTTAATTATCTCCTTTCAACGAGTCTCCTTCCATCGACTTCATCCCATGTATTATGGAATCATGATATAGAGTTATATGAGTACCTAGAGGCTTACAATCACTAGTGGGAGGTTCTCCCACCATCAACATTTGGGAATAAATTAATGTCTCCTGATCAATGGATTCTTCAAGTGTTATACCTCAACACCCTTATTCACACTTGTAAAATGTACTCGGTTCCTTGACACCTACTTTCATTATTGGTGAGTTGTCTCACATTTGTTAACGATATACCTCAATAGACTATAACTAAATGAACTCTCATTGAGTTTGAATTCAACTCCTTTATTCACATGATGTAGACTTACACCTTCGATGGATAGTGTAAAAGACCTCCAGTTCATAGTAGTAGGATCTCATATATACTTCTCTCTTTCATCGGACCAATACCTATATGAATTCAGTGATCATGGAATATCAAATTGTACTCCATTGTATAGATATATCTTTAGTTTGTTTTGAGACTTGACTCCACTGTGTATTTTTTTTTAATATGATATACTATGGCATATGTCCACTTTGTATTACTTATTCATGACTGCTAACAACTATTTGATATCCATCCATATGGATCTGCAGTGTAATTCAGTTTGGCATCCATGTGTACAAAGTCAATATGAATTGTAATATTCTCATGAGTAACTAGTTTTTCCATGTAGGTCCTCATTTCTCCACTTCAGGAAATTATAATGTATTTTGGCCATCACATTTGCTCCTCTGAACTCACACATTAGGGGGAATATATTATAGAATTTTTTTCCACACTCCATGCATATTTCATTGATGGGATTCCATTTCCGTCTACAGACCCAATTTACCCCATTTTGTTCACTCTAGAGTAAAATAAAAAATAAAAAAATCACATATATGTAGGCGGGAGAGAGACAACTCGGGCATACGTAGGTTTCTCCATTCCGACCCATGTACATTTGATTTTGTGCTCAAAAATTAAAAATATTTCAAGTTTCCACACCATGTCATGAGATCCATGATCATTGACCTTCCATATACTAGAAACACTCTCACCCGACCCTTCAGTTCCATTTGGAGGATATAAATTGAGCCACATAAAATATTTGAACATACACATCATTGAGAGAAAAGACACTATGGAGAAATTTCACTTCATATTGAGTCTGTATCCCTTTGTCCTTGAAAGTACAAAGTTTGTGTGTTCATCCCCCAAGCTCTTCCTATCTTGAGAAGGAGAAACTCAATTGCTCCTGCTACTTGTGAGATTGCCTTTGTGGAAGATTGAAGTGGTGAACGCCTAGACCGTGGGACTTAGTTTCTCAATTTCGATATGTATCTACAGAAGTTTGTAACCTTTGTACTTATGTTGATTATATTAATAGAAATACTCTTTTCTCGACCAATTATAGGTCTCAAATATTTACGTTACTTTCCATGGGAATATTTGTTATACATGTTAATAGATTATGCTACTTTATATGATAACTTTCTATATAATTTCTATATGCGTGTATATCTTGATCGTTGATGACCAATTCCAGGAATCAAGATTTCATTCATGAGCTCAGTCATGGTATTCTTCGTACGTCTGGATGAGGTAGGATCTTATCCTTCTCTTCTTATAATTTCTATTTATCTATCATACCTAAGTTTAGGGTTGATTTCTTGGTGTCATTCTGTCTATTGTAGTTTACCCCTTGCTATAGATATTTTCCTCGTAACAGTAAGGAGGTGATAATTTTGTGAGGTTTGAAAGAATTTCCATCAAAACATTTTAGTATGGTTGGAGATGGGGTGATTTATTGAAAACCAAGGGATTTCCAACATGGAAAAGATGTAATGCAAGTGGTTGCTCCTTCATCGATCACCATACGAAAGATATTCTTGTTCAAAAAACCAAATCTCATTTTTAATTCTAGTTGGTCGGAGCGACGTGACTCACTCAGTTTTGTGTCAAAGGAAATAATATTGGAATTCAAAGGGTTGATTCCCCCCATTGATTATAGAAAGGCTTTTCACTCTCAAGGAAAACTCTACAACACTTCAAGTACTGACATGGAACATGGTTCTTCGGTGAGATATTCCACTATGCTATAGTTTTGAGCAGACCAGACATTCAAATTATGGGTATTCTGTCGAAGTATCCCTTTTGGAGATTGGATTACAGGTTTGAAAGATGGTTTCTATAAACTGAGAGGTAAATTGGGTGGTATAGTCAATCTCGGGTCCTTTCATGAAGGTTCCCCTTCTTGGGAGTCATAGCTATTCAATCAGGTGGATAGTTCCACTGTTGATTTAACAATCATAATATTTGTGGATGAGGAATTTTCATTTCCCCCGAGTGGGGGTGAAGGAACTTGTGTGATTGTTTGTTGTTTATGGGGGGAAGGATTGGTTAATAGTTCTAGTTTCGAAGGAGATCCACTCACTTGAGGTATTGATGAACCTTGAAAAGGAGAGGGAGGTATTTGGTAGAGTGGTCCTTCTTACATACCATGAAAGGATATTTATCCTTTATTTTCCCCCAGCAATGGGGTCTTGGGTGTTTTTACTTTCCCGTTGGTTAGAATATTTTTTGGATTTACTCTAATTTTTCTTCTTTCCTCTGAATTGATGAGAATAAGTGGATTGAACCACATTCACCTCAAAGGTTTTGTAGCAGAGGGAGAAGATTTGGTATTGGTACTAGTGTAATGTCCCCATCGTTATGAAAAAAAAAGCGATCTACAAAGGGGAATTTTTTTTGATGCATTAGGAAATTAAAAACATCACAACACAATTAATCTTATCGCAAGGTCACATTATCATAATTATTAAAAACAAAAATCAACGCATTAACATAATCAATAGTGAAACATGATAATTTAATCAATACATAAGCAAATTCACCAAGTTCATCTAAAAGAAACGTCATTATCGACCAATCAAAATTTATCAAAAGATAGCATAAGGAAACTACCCTTCCAACCTATCCTGCATGGTTAGGAACTCCAAGACACATAAGAAACACTCAAGTCAAGGATTCATCCGATTGATTTTTACCATTTAAGGTATCAAGACTAACGATTGTTATGAGGAACAAGGAAGTATCTAATTCCCATTAATTCAATCATACACCACTATTAAACTAGAATTATCAACATACTTAACCATCAATTCATCATAGTTTAAATAATAATCTACTCTACTTAATAAATATTCAAGCAACATTGAGTGTAAATGATTAAGAGGATTTTACATAAAGAATAATAACCCAAAGAGCATAAATAAATCATAGTCTTGTGTAACTCAACTATGCATATTCATATTAAGGAATATCTTCTAAGAATATATATCAGGAATATAAAGGCTAAAATCATATATTCATTTGCAAGGAACCACAAGAAAATCAATCTTCTTAAGCACTACATTAAATTTAGATGCTACCTTGCATTATGCATCCAATTTGTAAAACTAATAAACATCAATCATAAGATTAATTAATAAGAAGTCTACTACTATCATATCCTTTTAAAATAACTAAGGGGTTCAATCATAGAAACAATATCGAAGGATTCCAAGACTATCTTACATTTCCATTGCAAGGAAACTATGTGAAATTAATCATAATTAGAAATCATAATAATTTAAGGTGAATGTATACCATTTAAATAACCATGGGAAGATTCATCCTTGTTAACTATATNGAGATTCAATGTTTCTTTCCTATTCATTTATAATTTTTAAGAATCATAAGAAGGTCAACCTTATTTGAGTCATACATACCGACTCCATACCTTATTATATTACATAACCATTTAAACTATTAAATAGGTCAACATTATACTAAACAAGGTAAGGTGTTGCACCAACCATTTTTCTCATACTCATTTAAAGGAACTAAAGAAGATCTATTATAATTCAGAACTACACAGGTTTCTCATACTACCTTATATATAAATATATATAAGGAGTTTGAAATAAAATCAATCATTTCACGACTTCATTTAAGAGTAGCCAACAATTTTATAGAAATATAATCCAACCCTTGATCTGGTGCTTATTGTGGCATCCTATACAAAACTTGATACAAAAATTGATATGGACCTTGAAACAACCCTACTTTCTGTTAAAATAATTTAAATTAACAGTTAGTGAATAAGGGATTCGGTAAGGATGAGAGTGGGAAAACTGATAGAGGCAGAGGTTCATTTTACAATCATAAGATTTCCATTTTATTAGGAAGCAAAAGAGGATCCATAAATTGATAAACCTTTTAAGAAAAAGGTACTGTAATTTTATACAGAGGTTGCCATTGTGTGGAAGTGAATAGAGAGAATTAAGTAGCTATTAAGTTTTTCAAGAAGGGAAGCACCAAGAACACAGAACCTTATAAAACCGTTCCATAACATAATTCAACACTCCATCCGGCCTTGGATCCGACACTGAATCTTGTCCTCACTCCGACACTTAATCCGATATTAAAATTTCTGAAAAATAAATTTAATTTCACTCTCGTAGAAAAATGATTGTTATTAATTGTATAGCTTAGAGGAAGGGACAATAATTGATGTAGGGTCTGTCTAGAATTGGAAGAGATGGGTAAGAGGTGAGTGATCGTGTATACGTCCATCCAGCCAACAAATTCAACTCACCCTTCTTGGTGTTAACTCTATGATGTTACCATTATTTTAAAACATAGAAAATCAATACAAAACAATTAACTGAAAAATTGGAAACCAGACATGAACATGTTAAATTCCAGTGTAATTTCAAGAGAGATTTTTTTCATAAGAAACTTAATATAGCACCTGATCCTACCCTTGATTTGAGACCCGATCAGACACGCGTTTTGGACCTTAAAACATAACTAAATTTTTTGTAATTTCAAATTTAAAAACTACAAGCAGCAAAAATGAAAAGATTAATGGATGGACAACAATTTCATACCAATTTTCTCATTGATGTAGCAATGTACATATAGGTTCATATTTCAATAAGCTTGAGGGAGTACTCAAATTTTTGACGTAGAGGAAATAAAATAAAGAACAAAAACTAGTTTTATGGGTTGTTATTTAGCTGGGGAACACCTAAAACAACACACCAATAAGCAACAAAGTTCAACAAACAATCCCACAAAAAAAGAGGAGGGAAGAGTGCACACTCCATCACATGTTTCCAATTTTTCACAAGGGAAAAATGTCGCCAAGCAATACAAACTTGCAAAGAAACTGTAATCACTTCCTAACAACATTTGTTTTCTGAAACATATCAGATTCGGATTTATACAATACACATGAGGGTTCGCCAAGAATCCAAGGAAAAGAACAGATCATTTTTTCCACAAGATCACATCAAATATCGAATACTCACACATAAAAATTTAGTTTATAAATTTAGTGCGCTAATCCATGTGATCATGATGGTTTGGTATTAGCAGCGAGTCTGCAAATTCCACAAAAGAAACAACACGTCACAATCAACCAATAACATAAATTTTACTTCTTTCAAAAGGTATTTTTCCTAACCCAACCTATATAACAAAAAATCTACTCAATATCATACATGAATCCCTTCACTACAACAATCACATCTTATACAAATAATAATTTAATTTAAAATTCGGATAAGGATATCAATGGAAGTGACCAATGGATTTCACAATCGGTATACTTATACATCTCTACTAGCAGTGTTTAATCATTTCTAGATTTTACAGAAACCTTCAAGGATGTTTCCCAACTGAAATTTATAATTACAATCATAGTTTTATGGCGAATTTATCAAGCTATATTATGCAATTTAATCTTAATAAAATTCCAAATCTCAATAATAATATCGTAACCGACAAAGAATAATTCAAGATGAAATCTGAAGATGTTCTTCAGCAATGATGCTCCTTCCTTTTTGTCATTTGCTAATTGTTGAGACTTCTGTAAATTCTAACCTTGTACAATATCTACTGCAAATCGATATTCAGAAAAGAACAAAAAAGATACAATGGAAAATACAAACATTACACAGAGATTTTTCACCTGGAAACCCAAACCGGGAAAACCAGCATATATTATATTCAT
>SNQJ01S0065377.1:84298-97553 GCA_010110895.2 Picea sitchensis | reverse complement strand
CCCATCATTTATTTAATGAAATCGATACCAATTGACAATATTATTACAACATTTTTTATTATATGGGTCAAAGATGAGAGCATTTGATTGTATTCAAAGATATAACCATTTAAAAGAATATTTGGTTTGTTTCCTATTATACTTACAGGACCGACCCCCCTCGTTATTCCACTTTCCAGGCATTATTTGACGAAATCTCGAATCATGCATCATTTAAATCTTCATTCCCCCCAGTTGTATAAATAAATAATGGTTATAAAAAAAATATGTATTGGCAGTTTTTGCACATATGGTTTGAAGCTTGGTTGGTATAAGGCATAAATATTGTGGAACGAATATGAAAAAACTAAGTATATCTATGTTATGAACATGCATCATACACTCCTATCATTTAGTTTCTTTTTTCATATATTACAAACCCCTCCACCTCTCCCAAATTCATTATTATTCCCATGTTCTAAGTCATTATTAATTTGTGGAGATATAAAGGATGTTTTGTAAAGATGAATAATTACAAGGGAATATTGAAATAAAACAATTAAGAGATACAAAGGGATTTCCACCTATTAATTGTTATTTATCATTATCCTTTATCATTATTTAATTAATATGTCCTACTTAATTAAAATTATTTAGCCTTCTAACTAAAAGGTAGTTGAACTACTTGAACTACCTCATTGAAGAATAAAAAGACAAGGAAAAGAAGGACAAAAGGGAGGAATTTTTTTTCAAAGAGAGGGAATGTCTGGCAAAGTAGTAGAAGGAGTCAAAGCATGATTGAGTTTGGGTTGTGTCATTGATATGGTTGCCTTACCATCTTGGATAATTAAAGTTTAGAACTCTCGTCCAAGTCCATGCAACATTAAGTGACTATAACATTAAAAGAAAACGTGGAAGAATTAAAAAAATACTAATATGTTTCTTTCTTTAAGCATTTCAATGTATTTTTATTTTTTTATTTTAGTTAACTTATTTTTAATTTTGGTTAACTATTTAGGTTACCAAGAAAATAAAATACAATCCTTTTTATATTTTGGTTAACAACAATATTTAAAACAAAATTTTGATTTCACTTCTTAGGTTCATCTAAATATTACTCATTTTAGAGTTTCTCATTTTAACAATTTTCATACTAAGTTTTTAAACTTTTGTTTTATATTTCATGCAAAAGAAAACACAAAAATTACAAAGGTTACAAAATATGTAAAAATTAAATAATTGCAAAAATATCATGCAATAAAGATTTCAATTATTTTAAGTTTAGGGTTTTCTTTTAACTTAGAGTTTAGTTAGTTTAACTTTCCTTTTAACCTTTGCACTTACATTATTCACTAAAATTTTGTTTAATTTAACATTTCATACAAAAAACAAACAAAAATCATATATATATATATATATATATATATATATAGATAGATAGATAGATAGCCAGCCATTTGTATTACCTTTAATGAGCATAAATTACAGAAGAAGTTCTAGATATTGGTGTTGAGACTGCCATAGAAGGAAACCGGCCCCATCACCAGGTATAAAAGTTCCATAAAATCATACAGTGACTACTACTGACTAACATAATTACAGAGTTTAGACTAAGATAAGCTATTTTGGGCCTGTAAATATACCAACAGAAATATCTTTGAGGTTTGACAGGCCAAACAAAAGCTACAAAAAGCAAAATATAAGAATCCATGAGAGACTATTTATTGAGAGAGCTATAAGGGAAGGAATGCCTTAACAAATCCGACCACTTGGGGGGCATTATTGCCTGGAGCAGGTCCTTCTCATTGTGTCGTTGTGTTGGGTTATTCCCGCCCAAATCCAGATGCCGATCCAGGGATTTCTCCATGATCTCTTGGTGAAATTTATGCTCGACATTATCTCGACAAAGCTCCTTGATGACTTCTCGCTATGCATTAGTGAACACNGGGGGGGGTGGGGGGCGAGGAGGCAACCTCAATGGGAGGAGGAGAGATGTGATTTTCCATCATAGAGTGGCAAGGACAAACACAACAAGAACTAGAGGGGTGATGAGTGTGGGGGATTTGACCTCTCAGGCTAGAGCGGGAGCCAACTCGAATCGAACTGGCGCTCTCTCTAGGCATGAGAGCAAGCCAGGAAAGGCAATGACTGAGAGTGGTGATGGTGGAGAAGAATCATGCGACCAGGGAAAATATCTTGTGATAGGGGAAGGGCGACAAGCTGAATGTGAGTAACCAGAGTGCATGCAAAGCAGAATAGAAGGAAAACATTTAATTCTTCCTGAAGAAGAAGTCGAACTTAAGGTGTGAAAGGTTTTGGAGACCCTTCGACTTCACACGAGTAGAGTTCATGGTGAAAACCAGATGCAGTAACATTGCATGGAGAGGGCATATCAGGATTTAATGAGAACTGTTGGGGCGCCAATCGAGGCGATTGGGGGGTGTCGCGAGGATCTGAACTTCTCGTGGCATGGCAGTTGGATAACACCCCATCCGGGGTAAAAATCAAATATCTTCAAAATACAAAGTTTTTCCATATTTCTTTTTCTTTAACTATTTAATTTTGTTATTTATGTTACAGTAACTTTAGTCTAATTTACTTCTCATGCACATAAACAAAAGTATACAAATCATATAGTTGCAAAAACACATAAAAATTTAATAATTCCAAAATGACAAATAATGATTTCATGCTTAGACTTCTTGTTAGGGTCTACTTTATTTAAGTTTAGGCTATAAAATAGGGTGACCATTCCCACCTTTTCTTGGTTTAGCCGACCAAGAGATTGCAATGTTGGTGTTGAGAACTCTCTAGTCCCTTAGCATCAACAAAGGGAATACAGGTTAACTCCATCCATAGTTATGCTCAATCAGAGGCTCTGTACTTCATCCTTGAATTTATCGGGCAATGTATCCTCTATATGCTTCATGGCTATTGAATTTGTTGGGATTCACATAACTCCTGGCTCACTTCTATGTGAGGCATGCCACCCATGCAATGTGGCTAATTGTTTGCAACGAAAAAGATTTTGAATCCTTGGAATTATAGATATGTGCCTCAATATATTATGAGGAGGACCATGTGCCTTACCCTTGTTTTTTTATTTATTATACCTATCATGCCCGCATTATGGACACATGTATTTGTCTACATATTTGTTTCTATATATAATACAATCATTCAGACAAGCATGGTAAGATATGTACTCAACACCCAACATTTTCAGCATTTTCTTTGCCTCTACACAGTTATCAGGCAAGCGATTATCACTTAGAAATACCTTATTTTTTAATAATGTGCATTTAGTGGACAATAGAAATTTACACTATCATTAAGCATGAATAAAATCAACCCTTTTCTTCCTTCATTATGTGACAAGATTCCTTAAAAATTTAGGGGACTTAACGGTTAGTTACCTCAAAAATGTCATGAAACACACGTCTGACATACCATACATTGCTTTCAAGTTTTATAGTAGCATTGTTGTCCCTATCTAGGTAGACCTCGCAGTCTCTTGTACTGGACCAAATAGAGGGGTGGTGGAAGCAGATTTCAGGTTTTTATAGAATGTATCTGTGACATCAACACCATCTCCTAGGTCATTTTGCTAGAATGCATCTAACAACATTCTCTCCATGGTTTGGGTATTCCACAATAAATCATCCATACCAACCTCTATATCATTGCCTTCATCCCCAACATGTGAAGAACTAGTGTTATTGTCAAGGTTTTGAATTGTTGACTCGGTACGTAGTGGGAATTGAACAGGTGGTTGGTCGATTGGAAGGGCGGTAGTGGTAAGATGCGGCTCTCGTTAAAGGCCGGACGGTCACGTGCTCCAATCCGGCGGTGGCTGCGTGGGTGAGTTTAGTTCCGGACGAAGCCCGCTCACCTTTGGAGGTCGGTGGAGTAGTGGTAAAGATTCGCTCGTTAAGGCGGACAGTCCACACATGCTCAATCGAGCAAAGGCGTGGCTAGTGAGAGTTTAATAGTTTCAAGACCAAGCCCACTGACTCAAGGTGGAGTGGAAGCTGCATTAATTGGTAGGGTCACTCTCATTAGAGCCGGACATGTCACATTGCTCGAAATCTGAGCAGGCGTGGCTACAGCCGTGAGAGTTTAGTTTCGGGCCAAAGCCACTCACCTTTCAAGGTGGTGGGCGTGGTGGTAGGTCGGCTCTCGTTAAGGCGGACATGTCACGTGCTCAATCGGCGGGGTGTGGCTCCTGCCGTGAAGTTTAACGTTTACGGGTAAAGCCACTCACCTTTTAAGGTCGGTGGAAGCGGGGGTAGTGGTAAGATGGCTCGTTAAAGCCGGACCCGAGGTCGTGCTCAATCCAGAAGCGGTGGCTGAAACCGTGAAAGTTAACCGTTCCGGGCCAAGCCACTCACCTTTTGAAGGTCGGTGGAAGCGGCGTGGTATTAAGGTAAGCTCTCGTTAAGGCGGACCAAGTCTTGTGCTCAATCCCAGTGGTGGCTCATGCGTGAGAGTTTAACCATTTCGGTAGAAAGCCTCACCTTTGATAGCAAAGAAAAGATGGCTGACGAGTCTTCGGGTAGAGGCCCAAACCCTGTCAGCCTAATGCAGATTACGAGTGCGGGGCCTTGATTAGAACTGTCAGAGCACTTTCGAGATGGAGCATTCCAACAATTAGCACGTAAGCTTCTTCATAGCTTTGGAGGCGAATCTAGCTTCAAGGTATTGGTGTTTCAGCGTCTTGCCTAAGCATGTTTGCACGCATTTTGGAGCAGCGGTATTGGCCTCCATCTTCTTGTTTGCTGGAGGTCGAAGACCTGTTACAATGGCCCCAGATCCGATTGCCGAGAGGGAAAAAGATCCTCTGGAAGCACTCAAAGCGTTAATCAGCGTGAGGACCTAAATCCAAGCCTTCTCTCGTCTAAGTTTGTTAAGAAGTTGGAGAATCCTTCTGGAGCTATCTCGGAGGGACCACAAACACTCTTCTGGCGAAAAAGGCCCTCATGAGAAATTTTCTGGGGTTATGGCCTAGTCCAAAGCTTGATGGAGGCATGGATGAAGAAGACCCATTTGGAAGTCGTTGATACAGGGAGAAGTTACTCTGCTTGTAGTAGGCAGGGTTTTTTTTTACTTCAGTTTCTCGAGGAAAGAGGACCGTGATCTAGTTTTCGGATCTGGGCCCTATTTCATGGGATCGAAGGACTGTTCTTGGCCCCCTAGACTCTTGACTTCAACCCAGGAACCGAGATCACCGCAGCCCCTATTTGGGTTAAGTGCCTCACCTTTCCTTGCATCTCTGGGGGAAAAACACTTTGGAGGACATTGGAAATAAGCTTGGAAGTTTCTGGGCGATCTTGAACCCGAAAGAGGACCGTTTACACTGGCGGCACCGCATTTGTGTTGGTGAGAACCTGCGAGGAAGTCTTAGGAAGCCATTAAGCTATCAGCAGGGAATGGAGCTATATCAAAGGCTGGACTAAGGCGAGATTCCTTTAAGTGCCTCCCGGTGCCATGCTTCTGATCACTTAAAGGCGCTAAAACCTCTGAGGAGTCGGGGACCCGGTCAAAGATGATTCAGCGGTACAACGAAGGCAATCAAAGCGAAAGGACCCACTAGACCAAGCCCCGAAGGCCACTCAATCAGTAGAGAGAGGCTACTCTAGAAATTAAAAATAGCTTTGATGCGTTGGAGGAAGATGAAGCCCTAGATCCGGAAGCAACAACAGTTAAGGAAGAACCCCCGGCAGACGAAAACCTCGGGTTAGCCCCCAAATTGATGGCAGTAGAGAAGTCCGGACTCCCGGATCAAGACCTCGCCCATGCGAGTCTGGTTGTTATAGCCCCTCTAGCGGCTCTGAGGAGAACTTACGAGCGGAAGACCATGCAGTTAGTCTCCACCCCTCACTAGAAGGCGAAATACCAACAAAGCCTTGAGAAAAGGAAGCGACATCCAACATTTCTTTAGGTTC
Organism: Picea sitchensis; assembly: GCA_010110895.2. NCBI lineage: Eukaryota > Viridiplantae > Streptophyta > Pinopsida > Pinales > Pinaceae > Picea > Picea sitchensis. Next base: position 91,629 of record SNQJ01S0065377.1, on the reverse strand, counting down.
TCGGAAAAATTTGAATCCCTACATTAAGGGGAAAATTCAGCCCCCTTGGTTTTAATGCTTTGCTTACGTCTTCTACTATGCTCACGGTTGTGAGAATTTACTCATGTATGAACTCTTTGTCATTTCTCGAATTAGCTCAAGGAAGCAGATGGGATTGGGTTCCCAAGACATTCAAAAGAAGGTTGGCGACCATTGTTAGAGGTCACCAACCTTCTTGAGTTAATAACTTTCAGGCCTCACACGGCACATTAAATTGCCCGTAATACAACATAAGCTGTTTTCGTCAAAAAAAAAAAAGCATGAATAAAATCAACCCTTTTCTTCCTTCATTATGTCATGACAAGATTCCTTAAAACTTTATGGGACTTAATGGTTAGTTACCTCAAAAATGTCATGAAACACACGTCTGACATACCATGCAGTAACTCCAAGTTTTATAGTAGCATTGTTGTCCCTATCTAGGTAGACCTCGCAGTCTCTTGTACTGGACCAAATAGAGGGTGGTGGAAGCGGATTCCGGGTTTTATAGAATGTGTCCCCGTGACATCAGCATCATCTCCTAGTTCATTTTGCTAGAATGCATCTAACAACATTCCCTCCATGGTTTTGGTATCCTGTCGTCATCCATGCCAACCTCTATATCATTGCCTTCATCCCCAACATGTGAAGAACTAGAGTTACTATCGAGGTTTTGAATTGTTATTTCGATGCATTAGTGGGAATTGACGGTGGTTGTTTCAACCATTCTTGATATGCTTCCTTTTCGATCTCTTTTCTTTTAGTAGCAAGATTTCTACTTGACATCGTAGTGGGGTGCAACAATAGATGGTAGATAGGTCACTCGTCATCAGAATCATGATTGTAAAATATTGAACATTACATTGATAATAGTAACACAATGATTTTTAATATCTTTCAAACATTATACCAAAGACTTATTAGAAGCATGGACATTTTCTTCCCAATAATAAACATGGAAACCAACCTTTATAAAACAAATGTTGAATTAAAAAATACATTTACAATAGTTCCATTGAAAATCCAAAACAATCCTCAAACATCTTTTTTCTTACGCCCTAATGGGTTGTCTACATAAAAGAGATCAAATTCATGGTGTAATACTATTGATGAAATTTGATTTGTTGGAGATGACATGTTAGGATTGGTAGGGTAAATAAGTTGTCCATTTTCATCAAACATCTGCTTGCGATATCTTTCTCCCAATAAGAGCTTGCGAAGTTTTGGGACCACAGGAATATATTGAGCATCTGAACTCGATCTTGAATATTGATCACCGCAATTCAATGCAACAATTCAAGCACTTTGCATACATAACATAAATTCTATGATATAAATGAATTATAAATAAAATCTAGACTTAGTGCAATATGTGGGTAGAAATTGAAGGACTTGCAACAATATGGAGTGATTTGGAATATGAAGAATTGGCCATTTGATAATATAAGTATTTTTTCTTGCATTTGAACCAAAAACCATCATCTTAGGTAGCATAAAACAATCTAACTTCAAAAATAACTTCTAATAAATTTTATAACTTGACAACACACTTAAAAAATCATTTTTTTTTTTCCTCCCGGCTATCTGAGAAATCTCCAATCGGCACAAAATGTAAGAAATCATTACCGATCCTTGAAAATATCCTTCTTGAACATAGAAAATGTGAATTTGATGCTGGATCCTCTCTCTCTTCTTCCTTTCGTCCCCTTCTCCTATACCCCCCTTCTCTCTCTCTTGCATCAACCCCCTCTCTCCTCTCTCTCTCACTCAATGTATCCCCTTCCATCTCTCCCAGCTCTCTCTCTTCCCCTTTAGTGCGCTTTATCATTTAAAATGCATTGATAAATGTATAAACAAAACACATCGATGCATTTAATTAAGATAAACGCTTCGAACACCGACCTGTTATTGTGCCTCCATGAAAAATCCTCTGCAAAATTTAAATACAGAATGTTTGCATTATGCAAGTGTAACTATCTTACGGTGCATTATTACTTACACACCTCATCAGTCTGTTATTAATTACATGTCACACCAAAGTGTTTCAAACTGTCTATCACAACAATTGAAGCAAGTTAGAAAAAATAACACACACTTACTATCAATAATTTGAAATTTATAATGAAAATAAATCGATGTGTTATGCATACCACCCCAGTGCGTTATGAAAACCGCACCGGTGCGTTACACACGAAATAACACATCAAAAAACGTAACTTCTGGAAAAAAAACAGTGCACGCGTTTATCATAAATGAGTTGAAATATACAATGAAAAAATGGCCGGGAATTTTAATTTTTGTGTTTATAAAGGAAAACCCTATTCATTATTTTATTGTTGCCAAATTTTAGAGATGATATTTACGCAGCAAAAGATTCAGGAGTGGGTGGTTTGTAAGAGCCAAATTGAGGGACTCTTGTAGATCACATACAAATATGTAGAGTAGAAATTTCAAGTATATGATTTCATACTATTAATCATCTTGATCATTCTCTTATTTAATTCAAACAAAAAAAACAGTGCACGCGTTTATCATAAATGAGTTGAAATATACAATGAAAAAATGAGCGGGAATTTTAGTTTTTGTGTTTATAAAGGAAAACCCTATTCATTATTTTATTGTTTGCCAAATTTTAGAGATGATATTTACGCAACAAAGATTTCCGAGTGGGTGGGTTTTTTTTAAGAGCCAAATTTGAGGGGGACTACTGTAGATCACATACAAATCTGTAGAGTAGAAATTTCAAGTATATGATTTCATTCTATTAATCATCTTGATCATTCTCTTATTTGATTCAAACAATTTTTAGTGCATTCCCAAACAAAAAAAAGGGTTTCATAGCTACCTTCAGTATTGGAAGCCCTAATTTCCTAACTATTCTTTTGTTTTCTCCTTCTATATTTCATAAGAAGTTTTTTTTTAAACAAAAATTCTTTATAGGGTTTGGTTATTTATATACATGCATTTCCTATCTGTTGCAATGAAACCACTCATTGCATTGGATCCTAAGCCCTCATGTCGATGTCGGTTTGTTGTTTTTAAAAAATGCCTTCGCGGTAACTGGTGCGTTATTTACACAGTAAGCACACTGGAGTGTATTTATTTATAAATAACACCGCTTTATTTCAATTCAAAATATTATTAAAAATTCTTTTCGCGTTCGGCGGTGCATATTTTACAGAAACACGCATCAATGCACCTTTATTAAAAAGCGCACCGTTGAGTTTAAAATGAAAAAAATCATTATTTTATATGGATTTCACCATTTCTTAAATTTCTTCAGTGCTTAACAATGCATAATAAATAGTACTTAGGAAGTCGTGCTTTTCTTAATTCATAAAGCACCAACTGAATAAAAATTTGTAAAACGTTTTCAATTTCGCAACAACATTGTTATACTATACCAATGCGTATATGTGTGTATGATGCTCCGGTACGTGCATATTTTGTTAAGACCCCAGTGCGAATTATCTTAATATACGCATCAGGTTCTTATTAAAAAAAACAATAATTTTAATATCTTTTTTTCCCAGGGAGATTTTGAAAATTCCAAGGGATAAACAAGGGGAAAACAAAGACATGTCAATAGTGATCTGTCCAAAAACATGTAGAAGAAGATGTTGAAATAAATGAGCATATTTTCGTCATAGGAGGAGCCATCCCAACTACAATGTGCATTAGAGGTATGCAATCATTTTTTTATTCTTTTGTGTACATTGAATTTAAGTATCGCGTGAAATACTAATTTTCAATTGTTTTGTTGCAAAAAAGAAAAACAAATAGAATCCATTCATCACATAAGACAAGACGACGAGGAATAAAATGGTTGATATCAAACTTTGTGAGTATTTACATTTTCGACATTTCTTAAGATTTCATGTTTGCTGTGATATTTATATTTAAATAATTAATTTATACTTGTCCATGGATGTCTTCTACTAGGTGCTAACATATAAAGATGAGCCAACCCGTGAATTGATAAAAATTGGGTTAAGTATGCGTTGTGAGTATACGTCGAAGAATGAAAGTTTAATTGAACAATTTGTAAGTAGTTATGTTGTTTAAATTTCATTGTTTTATAATTAATGAAAAACAAGAAAATTGTGTATTGATTATATTAACTATGCTTTGTCATGTCGTATTAAACATGCAGGAAACAAAGTATGGAATGTAGACATCAGAGGAGATTTTGAGGGAATTCATGAAGCGTGGCTTCGAAAGAATGTGTATTGTTTATGAAAGACTTGGTGCTAAGGTATGTTTTTTTATTCATGTATATTCTAATATATATATAAATGTAGATATACTTATTACAATTTACTTCTATGTTTGTTGATGGAAGATGAAGGGGCAGAACATAAACAAACAAGTTGGTCATTAAAAAAAAATTATGTTAAAAAACCAAAGTACAACATCACCTACAAATGATGAAGAAATGAGGCATGCACACAACTCGAGCAATGCCAATAGTTCAGCTGATGAATGACAATCAATATAATTAAATGTTACTGCAAGTTGTATGTTTTTGAATATTTGTCTCTAAAAATCAGGGATTTTGTTTAATGTACTCGACATATTGTCCCAGTTGCATGAGGACATGTTACCAATAAATGTAACAATTACAAATTGGTTGCAATTTGATTATTGTACTAGACCAATACATTGTCCCTTTTTGTATGACAATGGGTCTCTTATTCATATATAATAAATGGGTTTCTTATTTCATTACATTGTTGAATGTTGTAAAATGTTAAGTTCTTGAATAAATAATGCGTGGATGATTTACATTGATACGCATAACAAAGGTTTAATTGGTTGGATAACACATTGATGCAATAACATAAATATAAAACAATATTATAATAAAAAAATAAATTGATTTTGAAATAATTAATTGAAAATTTGTAAAAAACAATGAATTAAAATATATACATATCAATGCATTGTATTCTTTTGAACTCACTAGAGCCATAATATAGACATCGATGTGTTTTGAGGAGTCATACACACTAGTACATATTAATCATAATAACGCATTGGCACATACTATTGAGAAAACACACCATTCCATAAGCTATATAACATACAATAATATTTATCGTTTCAAAATTGTACGGTGCTCATGTTTGAAATAGTAACAGGGGCGCTAAAAATTTTATCGTGTCGGTGCGTTATGTTTATTATTCACATCGTAGAACTAACTATTATTTACGCATTGATGCCTTTACTATATTATACGCACCAGTGCATACTAAAAATAATGTTGTCGACACATCGGTATGTACTAATTACAAAAGTACTAGGGCACATTCTATATTAAATGCACTGGGTCTCCGAATAACATTATTGCACCGAGGCTAACTATAACTTAACTGCACTGAAACATACTAATCTTAAAACACATTGGTTCTATATGTAACCTTATTGCACCGGGGCATTCAAATACTAAAGCGCGCCGATACATCATCAAAGAAGCACGAAACCAGTGTGTAGTAATTATAAGAGCATAAATGCTTTGCATACGACGAAAAAGGGGGAACCAGTGTCAAGAAGGCGTCTCGGCAACTGAAACGCCAACCGATCAAGAATCATGAATCAATTTTGCTAACTGATTCGTAATTGATCAATTAACTGTGAGGTGAAACAGTAGCCCTCCAATCAGTCTTAAATTCACCTGCATCGTTGGATTGGATCCATAGGCTCTTGCGTTTATTTCGCAATTCGACATTTCGGCATTCCTTGTGATAAGATAACTTTTTACTCCATGTCGCGATCCCCAAAATGGAGCCAGATCAACAGTCCACAAAAACTTCATAACCTGATCCCTTATTTTCTTAATCGAACGGCTGACGGGGTTTCAGCGTTTTTCCCTTCGAGTCATCGTGACTCCACCATTATAAAAATCATGATCACAAAATCTCTGAAATAATCGGACGGTTCACATAACCCACTGAGATGGACGATTGACGAGATTTTGGAGTTTTTCCTTTTGGCGTTTCGGCATTTCGCATTTCGCGATTTCAACATTCTTGTTGTTAAGTGTTCTTGACAATTCCAAGTCCCGGTATCCGAAACTCCGAAATGGAGTTTACTTCGGGGTTTCGCATTTCGCGATTTCAACATTCTTGTTGTTAAGTGTTCTTGACAACTCCAAGTCCCGGTATCCGAAACTCCGAAATGGAGTTTACGTCGGGGTTTCACATTTCGCGATTTGAGCATTCTTAATGTTAAGTGTTCTTGACAACTTCAAGTCCCAGTATCCGAAACTCTGAAATGGAGTTTACATTGGGGTTTCGCATTTCGCGATTTCGGCATTCCTGTGGTGAAGTGTTTCTACACTTCCAACACCCGGTATCTGAAACTCTGATTTCCTGGTCTGCGAAACTCTGAAATGGAGTTATTTGACATGCTCTGTCCTTTCGCATTTTGGGATTTTCTACCATGCAATCATCGTTGCGATACTGGTCTTGCCACTTTCTCTTGTTCATCATGCAATCATCATTGCGTCGCTGGTCTTGCCACTTTCTCTTGTTCATCATCATCGGGTTGTGCTTGCCATCAATGACTAAAAAATACTCTGCCTTCTATATGAAAACATGCCAACAATCTCCCCCTTTGGCATTGATGACAACCCCTTGAAAAACATGCAACTATAACTATACCACTGTAGCATCCTTGAAATCCATACCACTGTAGCAATTGTAGCCTCCTTGAAACTACCACACTTTCCCCCCCTTTGACATCAATGTCAAAGAAGAAACATGCTCCCCCTGAGCTATTGCAGTACATACTCCCCCTGTCAACTATGACCATCTTAAAAATACACCAGATATTCAATAAGTACTCCCCCTAACCAAGTGAACAGATTAGACACAAGAAATTATAACCCCCAACTTCTGACAAAGATATCCAAAAGGGGTTGTTGCTAATGGTTTAGTAAAGATATCAACAATCTGTTCTCTGGAAGGAATATAATTCAGCTAAACAATTCTGTTTGTAACTTGTTCTTTGAGAAAATGGTATTTTATTGGGATATGCTTAGTCTTGGAATGAAGAACATGATTCTTGGAGACACTAATGGCACTGGTGTTATCACAGTGAATTGGAATGGGATCGGTATATGTTACCTTCAAATCTGCAAGTGTTTGTATCATCCATAAAATTTGTGTACAACAAGTAGCAACAACAATGTATTCTGCCTCTGTAGTTGATAATGAAATGGATCCTTGCTTTTTACTAAGCCATGCTACTAATGAGTCACCCAGAAAGAATGCTCCTCCACTGGTGCTTTTTCTCTCATCAACACAGTTTGC
>SNQJ01S0065377.1:66237-82275 GCA_010110895.2 Picea sitchensis | reverse complement strand
ACACTGTTATGCAATTCTTCTCTGCTACACTATACTTCTGCTCTGTTCATATTTGGCTTGACTTGCTGTCTCTGTCGATTTGTTCTTTCTCTGTCCTTCTTCATGATCTTTTAAATGTGCACATTCCGCCCTCTTCTACTTTTCTCTTCTGTTCAACTTCTGTTCCTTATCTCTGAGCTTTCTGCACATTGCGCATGCTGTTGTTTTTCTTTTCTACAGTTCCATCTATTTTTCCATTAGAACAACCAACACTGCACCGTCTCTTAGTTTTTTCTTTTATACACACCTACCACCATAGTTACACCTCAAATCTTCATTGGGCAAGAAGGCGTCTCGATAACTGAAACGCCAACCGATCAAGAATCATGAATCAATTTTGCTAATTGATTCGTAACTGATCAATTAACTGTGAGGTGAAACAGTAGCCCTCCGATCAGTCTTAAATTCACCTGCACTATTGGATTGGATTCATAGGCTCTTGCGTTTATTTCGCAATTCGACATTTCGGCATTTCGACATTCCTTGTGATAAGATAACTTTTTACTCCATGTCGCGATCCCCGAAATGGAGCCAGATCAATGGTCCACAAAAACTTCATAACCTGATCCCTTCTTTTCTTAATCTAACGACTGACGGGGTTTCAATGTTTTTCCCTTCAAGTCATCATGACTCCACCATTATAAAAATCACGATCACAAAATCTCCGAAATAATCGGACAGTTCACATAACCCACTGAGATGGACGATTGACGGGATTTCAGAGTTTTGCCTTTTGGCGTTTCGGCATTTCGCATTTCGCGATTTCGACATTCTTGTTGTTAAGTGTTCTTGACAATTCCAAGTCCCGGTATCCGAAACTCCGAAATGGAGTTTACTTCAGGGTTTCACATTTCGTGATTTCAACATTCTTGTTGTTAAGTGTTCTTGACAACTCCAAGTCCTGGTATTCGAAACTCCGAAATGGAGTTTACGTCGGGGTTTCACATTTCACAATTTCGACATTCTTAATGTTAAGTGTTCTTGACAACTTCAAGTCCCAGTATCCGAAACTCCAAAATGGAGTTTACATCGGGGTTTCACATTTCGTGATTTCGACATTCCTGTGGTGAAGTGTTTATACACTTCCAACACCCGGTATCCGAAACTTCGATTTCTCGTTCTGCGAAACTCTGAAATGGAGTTATTTGACATGCTCTGTCCTTTCGCATTTCAGGATTTTCTGCCATGCAATCATCGTTGCGCTACTGGTCTCGCCACTTTCTCTTATTCATCATGCAATCATCGTTGTGCCGCTGGTCTTGCCACTTTCTCTTGTTCATCATCATCGGGTTGTGCTTGCCATCAATGACAAACAAATACTCTGCCTTTTGTCTGAAAACATGCCAACAAGTGAGATAATAATAAGAGAAATATAATGGGAAGGATAAACATCATTCAACACATACAAAGCAAGTAGTGACTTGGATAATGGTAAGGATATGGTTAGGGAACTTTCATGGTGTTTATGAGTACAACATACACAATGCCATGATGTTGTATAGATGGATTGGACACGAGACACTATTTTTTTTCCATTCAACACACTTAAAGAAACACCACCTATTCCATTCAACCATAGTGTAACATCTACCTCTTCACAATGTACAATTGTTATCTTCACCTAGTATCCTCGACCAATAAATGAACCCACTTAAAAATGAAAACAAAAATGTTATTTATGCAGTGTATAGAGCCCTTGATGTTTTCAAATTGGACTTTACTTGCTTCAATTTGTTTGGATGAAGGATGGGCATAAGGCGACAATGGTAGTGTAATAACATTGCAATAGGACAAATTATTGTGTTATTATTGTAAACTTCAAATAGCTCTTCGATTAAATTCCCTCCTTCTGCGCTGAATCACATCAACTCATCAACTCAATTTAGGGGAATCGTTGTTGGAGGCTCCTAAAATTGCAACTCTACTCAGTGATTACTTGAAATGTTGAGGTCTCTCAAGGCATTTGACTGTGATATCCCTCAAAGAAATAAAACTAGAAGAAGAAGTATTAGAGCATAATTTTTGTGGACTGCTGCAACCCTTATGCAACAAAGATAAGTCAACCCTTAAGCAATGAAGATAAGTCAACCCTCCATTTCCTTAAAAAACCTTAGCTGATGACAAAGTCAATTCTCCATCTCCTAAAAATCCCTTAGCTAACAAAAATAAGTAAACTTTCCATCTCCTTAGAAAGCCTTAATTAATAAAAAGAATTCAACCCTCTATATCCTTAGAAACCCTTTACTAATAAAGAGAACCTCTTAACAACCCTTAGCTAACAAAGTGAAGTCAAGCATCCATCTCCTTAGAAACCCTTATCCAACGAAGCAAAGTCAAGCCTCCATCTCCTTAAAAACCCTTATCCAATGAAGATCAATAAATCTTTAATCTCCTTAGAAACCCTTAGCTAATGAAATGAAGATTCAAATCCTCTAGATATGTCCTTATGAACTCTTCAATAACAAAGATGTATCAATCCAATGTCAATCTTAGTACATCTCCTTATCAACCCTTAGATAACAAAGTGAAGAAGTCAACCCTACATCCCTTTAAAAACCATTCGTTAATGGAGATGAACGAGGGTGAATACTTCAATAAATAATACCTTAAAAGGACCTTGTTAAATACTTTCTATAAGTCTTTCAAATACCCTCACTTAAAGAGGAATACTTATCGATAACAAACAAAGTAGTGTCAACCTAATATCAACCCTTCATCTCTTAAGAACTTTTTAATCATTAATGAAGCAAAATCAACCCAAAAAATGTAAATTATGAATGAGCTTTCCAATATCTATTTCATTAACTAAATAACATATAAAAAAAGGCATTGGTTCGTTGTTCTACGAAATGACTTTTTTCACCGGAATCCGACGATATAAATTTACATGAATCACTATTTTTTATTATTCAAAATTCATTTCTGAATGCAAAAATGGATTCAACATGCTGAAAAACTCCCAACGCACTCCGATACTACAAAAATAATTACTTAAATCTACGAGTCCAACAATTTCTCACCGAATTAAAGATAAATATCCTTGGAAAAAATCTTCATTTCATAGAATCTTTACCCTACAACTATTAAAAAAAACATTTATATTTAATCAAAATCAAATTGAGGAATAAATAATCCCAAACTTAAATGTGATTCCTAATCCACTTCCAAAGGAGAAAGAAAAGTACTTTGAAATGTCATGGTTGGTAAAAGGATCTTGAATTCTATACTTTGCTCCAAGTGAGATAACAATGAGAGGATTAGAAATGGAAATGATAAATGCTTTCCCAACATGTAGGATTAAGACAAATAGTGACATGACGTTGTAAAGATGAACTCACAGCGAGATGTGAGGGTCTCTTCACACATTACACCAAAAGCAACGCCACCTATACACTCATAGCAAAACAATCACAATGTAACACATGCCTTTCCACATCGCTATTCTCTACCAATAAAGTAAGTAAGTATTTTTTTTTAACGTTTACCATGCTATTTTTAACCTATAAAACAGATTGAACAACATATTGTTTTTCCATCCGTCTTTTGTATTTTGTATTCGGCCCTTTTCCTCCCTAGCTAAAAATGAACCCATCTAAAAAAATGAGGGTGAAATCTTAAAATTTGATTTTACTTGCCCCGATCTGTTTGGATGGTGGACAGGCATAAGGCGGCAATGTCACTGTAATAAAATTCATTAGGACATCTTATTGTGTTAATATTCTCAACTTCAAATAGTTCTTCGAACAAATTCTTTCCTTCCTTCGTCAGCGTTGCATCACTACGACTCCTCAACTCAATCCAGGAGAATTGTTGTTGGAGGCTCCTGTAACTGCAACTCTACTCAGGTATTGTTTGAAATGTTGAGGTCTCTCAGGACATTTGGTCGCAATATCCCTCGAATAAACAGAAGCAGAAGAAGTATTCAGAACAGATTTTCCGGGGGCTGCCGCCAGTTGTTTACTGCTTCTTCAGCACCTTCAACAAATGGTGGGCACGGCCGCATCAATTCACTGGGACCATCCTCATACAGAAATCCGTGGAACAGCATGCCTGGTATGCTCCACATAAAGTTTTTTCTCCTTCGGCTTTCGTTTTGGGCATTATTTGCATCCAATTCAACTGATAACAAAGCGTTCATTACACTCGAAATCTTCCCAAACCAAAACAGATCTGGATATTCTATTCGACGTCATTACAGCCATTTTCTTCGATACCCAATGAATAAAGTTGTGCAGAACCGACTTTAATATCGATCGTCAATTATTCATTGGACTGGCCTTTCATGTACCATTTCCTCCGTTATTATTATTATTTTGGGGCATATTATCCAACCCCAATGGCTTCTAAATAAACTTGGATTGCCTGGGATATGGAAACCCGGTCATAAGTGATTTATCGAATAAGGGAAACTGTACCAGGAACATTATTTTTAGTAAATTGACCTCTATTTTAAAAAACTTATTATTCCACACTGGTTGCAAAGAGTCGTCCACTGTAGCTTGTAAACCTTAATATACCACGATCCTTTGGGGCAGTCACAAGCGAGTGGTGCCTCCTACAGACACGGGGGTGGGTTGATTGGTTGTGGGAGGAGTATACTTGCTTGTTCGGCCTTACCCTCCCCAAAGAATGAAAATGAATGCTGTCTTGGAAATGTCTCTACGACAGCACAGACTCTTTCACCTGGTTTTTATGTTTTAAGTACTTGCAAACTCTTTGATATTTCAAAACCTCTAGGAATTTCATTGGAAATATGGAGTTGTTCTATCTATTTGTGTTAGCTTTCTATGTCATGTTTCTCTATGGTTACTTGATATTTCTTATACAACATAAGCTATTGAACTTTCCTTTAGGTTGCCTTAAAATCTCGGTCTTCGTTTACTGTTCATACTTCAGTATCCAAAGGTGGTTGCACTATGAAATTACATGTAGCATGCACAATTTTTATCTCTGCAGTAACTAAATCTGTCATCTTGTCTAGCACCAAACTGATATTGAGACGAAATGCTCGTAGTTGTCACAAGCAATCAATCTTGTTATCCATGGCACATGCTACAGTCATATTAAAGGTAAAACATAGGGTTTTCTTTGGACACTACACGTAACCTTATTCCTGACCTGCCTCAGCTGTTTGATCTTTGTTGACTTAGAATACATTTTTTTAAGGTTCTATCCCGTGTATCTGATAAACTCTCTATTTCAAGAATTTTCTTCCATGTTATGTAGTATTATTTTGTGAAGGTATGTGGAGTGACTTGGACTAGCCAAGTCCAAAAGCGTGAAAACATTATGACTTTAACTGGTCAATTTTAAGAGTCATGAAGATATAGAGTTAAATCAGTCACCACCTAAGGCTGCCACATCCATGGATAGAAAACCACAAACCACCAGGGAAGTGGGTTGCACAGTAAGGACCGATCACAAGCATTAACTTTGAAGACTTGTAGTTTAGTCAACATGGATTGAAAGTAATGACTATGACCACACAACAGTGTTAGCTTTTGGGTTACTCCGAAAGTGTTTACGCCATGTTAGGGGTGCCTTCATGTGATGTGGGGTGCATGGTGAAACCCCAGCCCTTTTGTTTATCTTATATTTTTTGGTTGATGACATTTGGAGAACTTTCTGTAGGTGGTTGCTTGACTTTGGACTTGGTGCTAGAAGTGGCACATTTTTTGAGGAGCTAGTTATCTAATGTGTCATTGGTGTCTTCTACATGGCACACATGTTGGGAAGATGGGTGTTTGCATGGGATCTACCTTGAAGGATGAGTTCTAGGCATTAGGCAGAAGGGTGCTTTGTAGAAATTTCAGAAATCTGACATTTAATGCAAATTCTGAAATTTCACCTCGTTTACTTAAGGTTTCCATTATCTATTCCATGTGAACTTTCATCCCTAGGGTTGATTTGAAATATTAAATTACATCAGTAATATTTCACTTGTCTTCAACCCAATTTCGCTTGGTAGCCCAAGAGAATAAATACCATGTAAGTGTACTTAGATACCACAATGCTACAGCGCTTAGGGTACACTTTTCAAGGCATATAACAAATCTGAAATGTCTTATTACAGAAGATTATAACAACAGTAAATACTCTCTTTTATCTTCAAGATATGTGTTAAATCACTTACCCAATTCAATGATATGTTATGTCAAATCGACATGAACAACAAGGGCTGAAATCTACTCAATCAAGAAGATAACCCACGCTGAAAATCAAATCTGCATGTACGTAATATTTGGATTGTTGGAAACTCCATATATATATAGATATATATAAGATGATGTACAAGTGCATACCATATCTTTATCACAAAGCTAGTACAAGTCAAGCTCTCCAACCCCTAGTCAGGGAAACCATAAGAAAACCCTAGTCACCAACTCTTCCTAACTAGGAATCACTCCCAACCAAAGTTGGTCACTCCACCAAAGATCCTCAACATGCTAGCATTGATACTAGCAAGTCCTCCTTGGCATATACAACAAGCTTGTATCACACAAGCTCTCCACAGTAACATTGTTGGCTTCCTTAGGGTTTGCAAACCCTAGCCATGTTGCGTCACACAAGTACATGGCAAGACGACTCTAGTGCTAGCCTCCAAATCTACTTGTCCATCCCAAGGTTTGAGTCCTCAAACCTTAGGTCTTCAATTCTTGCATCAACACAAGCACTAAGACCTCCATGGAAGATCAATGATACAATAATTGAGTCTTCTTCTAGGCAAAGCATCACACCAAGCTCAAGACTCATCAAATTAGTCTCTCCATGATCTTGCCCTAGCCTCACATCCCATAAGAACAAGGCTATATAATTATGCAAAGTGTTAGCTCCCTTCTTTATGTCTTCTACTAGGGTAGAAACCTTAGTGCTATACCAATAGCTATAATAACCATCATTATCATCAATGTCATGTTCCTCTCTAGGGAAGAACAATCTCTCTATGAACATTCAAGATGCCACTCTCTCTCTTGGTCTTCTCCTAGGGTTTTCTCATGAACCCTAGCGACTTCCTCCCTACAAGATGTCTCTCTCTCCTAGGGCTTCCTCATGAACCCTAATTTCTTGCTCCTTACAAGGCCTCTCCTAGGGTTTCCTCACAAACCTTGATGTCTCGAAGACAAGTACAAAGATAGAGTACGATGATGATAATGAATACAAGAGCTCTCTCCTTCCTTATATATACAAGAGGTGAGCGAGACTGACATAAAATAAGGACATAAGTCCATACAACTAACCAACAAGGCAACCCCACATGGAACACTCTACAATACAAGGATGTACGTGCGTCAAACTAGGGTTTATCCAACCCCCAAAGTGAAATGCCCTCCAAGCATGATCCTCCTTGGGCTTAATGCCCCTCTTCCAAGATGGTGTGTTCTCCAACAAGTTGTTAGTCCAATGCTCCCTCTTCCACAGTGGTTTGCTATCCTACTATCTTCATGCAAGGCACTCCTTCTCTAACTATGTACTACATGTCCTCTCATGTGCCCAATTCTACTCTCATGTGTGTCAATGTTGTCACAAAGCTTCGATTCTCCCCCTCAACATATGTATTCGAGTCCATCACCAACCTCCATAAGTATGCTTCTCAACTCAAGCATCCTCAAGTCAAGCACAAGCCTCCATGCAAGCGGCCATGTGTGCCCATGCCATCTAGGGCTAAGTGTCCTCCTCTAAGTGCCCAATGCTCCTCTTAGGTAGGTGCTTCCCCTGATTGAGCAAATGACTCCCTCTTTTTGTGTGTCCCCTGGGTTAGTCATCATGTTGATTAGGGTAACAACCTCCTAGGTAAGGGTGCCATGCCAACACTTTAACCAAGGTCAAGCATCCACCCAAACTGAGCCATCCATATGTCCATGAAGCATCGCCAAGGGTCTAGGAGACATACCACTCTCTTAGCAAGGTGAAAACACTTTTGGAGTAACCCAAAAAGCTAACACTCCCTCTTAATGAGAAAAATGTTTTCTAAACACCCATCAACTCCCTTTGACACTGCAACCTGTAACTCCAATGCCTTCACAAAGGTGAAAGAATACTCCTCCATCATGATCAAACATCATACCTACTCTGTGAGAGTCGCACCCACAAGTACAGGTTTGCACACCTCAACATCCAAGCAATCACTGCTCACAAAGGTGTGTCTCTCTCCAAGTAATCAACCAAGAAATTTGCAACTCGACCTTGGGATGGTGAAATGCAAGGAGAGTACAAGAAGGCAACTCAATTTACACCACCAAACCAAGCTGTTCCCACTTCCCCTTTACTAAGGGCTCCAAAAGAACAACAACCATCTATGAAATTGAAGGAACGTAACCTTGGATCACTGCTTTCCGTTGAACTCTATAATCACTTCAGAGTAAGGAAGACACGGACAATTACTTGTCAAATCTCCAGTGTCCCTAAAGTCATCATCATGAGCCAAAATCTTTTGGCACCACATCAAGAGCTAATTGGGACAACCTACAAACATAATCACATCTCCAACAAGGCCAAGACAAGTGGACTAGATCCATCAAAAGCACAAGATAAAATCTGCATAAATCTCAACTCATCAATCTTGAAATACCAAGCTCATGGTAAAAGGAACAACAACCCATAAAGGGTTATTATCAACTGTGAACATATAAATCCCTCTAATGCACCTCAAAATCTCCGACATCTAAACAACCTCAACAAGGTCACCTCCCTCTTATTGAGAGAATCTTGAAACAAGAGTATCATCACGATCAACTCCCTTTGCCTGAGAGAATTTAACAACCCTGTCACTGGTACTCATCACTATTCCTATCCACTACAAGCTTGGAATCAATCACCGATTCCACCACCATAGGTTTTGAACCTATCTCCAAGTTAGGTTTTCCACACTCTTCTTGAATGCCAAATGCTTCAAGAAATGAGCACACATATGAAGAATATAACATGAAAGATCCACTCTCCAAGATTAGGTACAACATACAAATGCACAAGATCACCTATAAGCTTAACATCACACTAGCTATCACATCCATGATCATTCTCTCTACAAATTTACAAGATGTATAACCAATACTATCCCAAGGGATAATGTTGGAAATTTCCTCCATCTATAACAATCACTGAAAGCGAGCAAGATGCCATTCTTGTAAACCCTTGAGTCATAAGTCAACCAAAATAGATCAACTTGTAATCATCAATCTATCACAAAATGAATTAGCCCATCCTTGGATTTGAAATTCAACAAATAATCAAATGGTTAAGCATGCCTATCATAGGCATTAGTCCACTCCAAACACTGGCGTATATTTGGACAAATCAACCTCCTATCGTAGGTCCTCTTGGGCATCACACCTGCTAAAATATAGACCACATACCAACCATCAATGAAGTAGATCCTCTGATATAGAATATAGCATAATAGAAGCTAAAAACAAGAGAGTTATTATTCCATTTTCGATATCTCTGTCTTCTACATAGAGTCACCTTCTTCATATACGTGCACCAAACACAAAATAGAGGCATTATGTTTGATTGTGTCTCTCTTTTTATTTTAATATATATTACGACTAACTATTTATTAATGACCAATCACTAAGTTCTAACCAATCTCTAACAACAACTCTCATTATTATTCTCCACTTTGCCTTCTAGTTTTTGTACCATCCTCTACCTATCTCAGGTGAAAACACACGAGCATCTACTAGAACAAATCAGCGACCTATGACAGGTTCTCCTAGGCATCTCTCTTGCTGAAAATAAATCCATACCAGCCATCAGTCAAGTAGATCTACTACCTATCACTAATGAAAGCATATTGGCATCCCCTAGAACAAGTCAACCACCTATCACAGGTCCTCCTAGGAATCTCACTCGTTGAAAATAACTCTATAACAACCATCCCTGTAGTAGATCTACCACCTATCGTAGATGAAAACACACACTCATGACAAGAACAATTAGGGTTTCAACCCATCAATCCCCTCATAGGTGCAAGTGCTCATCTCAATCCCACTAGGGTTTCACCACCCAACAACCACTCCCAGGTTCAACAATTGAAATATCCAACCTTCAAATCAGTAAGAAGGCAATCTTAGTCCAATCAGCTTTGATACCATGTAGAAATTCCGGAAATTTGACTTTTAATGCAAATTCTGAAATTTCACCTTATTTACTTGAGGTTTCCTGGATCTATTCCCTTTGAACTTTCAGCCTTAGGGATGATCTGAAATATTAAATCACAGTAGTAATATTTTACTTTTCTTCAACCCAAATTCACCCAGCAGCTCAAGAGAATAAATACCATACAAGTGTACTTCAATACCACAATGCTACAGCCCTTAGGGAACACTTTTCAAGGCATATAACAGATTTGAAATGTCTTATTACAACATATTATAACAGTGGTAAATCTGCTCTTTTATTCTCAATATATGTGTTGAATCACTTAACCAATTCAACCATATGTTATGTCAAATCAACATGAACAACAAGCGCTGAAATCTATTCAATTCAGAGGATAACACAAGCAGAAAATCAAGTCTGCAAGTACATAATATTTAGACAGCTAGAAACCTCATATTTATATATAAAAGATGAAGTACAAGTACATACCATAGCTTTATTACAATGCTGGTACAAGTCAAGCTCTCCAACCCTAGCTAGGGAAACCATAAGAAAACCCTAGCCACCAACTCCTCCTGGCTAGGAATCATTCCCAACCAAAGTTGGTCACTCCACCAAAGATTCTCAACATGCCAACATTAACACTGGCAAGTTCTCCTTGGCACATACAACAAGTTTGTATCACACACACCCCCCACTCTAGCACTGTTGTCTTCCTTAGGTTTTGCAAACCTAGCCATGTTGCATCACACAAGTACATGGCAAGATAACTCTAGTTCTAGCCTCCAAATCTAGAGGTCCTTCCTAGGGTTTGAGTCCTCAAACCCTAGGTCTTCAAATCTTGCATCAACACAAGCATCGTGACCTTTAGGGAACATCAACGAAGCAATAACCGAGTCTTCTTCCAAGCAAAGCATCGTATTGAGTTTAAGATTCATTAAATTAGCTGTCCATGATCTTTCCCATAAGAACAAGGTTAGAAAATCTTGCAAGGCATTTGCTCCACTCTTCATGTCTTCTACTAGGGTAGAAGCCCTAGCATGATGACAACTGCCATAACAACTATCATCATCATCAACGCCATGTTCCTCTCTAGGGTTTACATCCATAACAAAACCCTAGCATCACCAGACCAAACCCTAGAATCACACTAGAGCAATCTCTCCATGAATATTTAAGATGTCACTCTCTCTTTCCTTGTCTTTTCCTAGGGTTTCCTCATGAACCCTAGATCTTGCTCTGTACAAGACGTGTCTCTCTCTTAGAGTTTCCTCATGAATCCTAATGTTTTGCTGCTTACAAAATGTCTCTCCTAGGGTTTTCTCATGAACCCTATTGTCTCCAAGACAAGTACAAAGATAGAGTAGAATGATGATAGTGAATACAAGAGCTCTCTCCTCACTTATATATACAATAGGTGAGGGAGGATAACATAAAATAAAGGCGTTGTCTAAACGTTCTACGTTTTGGCATTTTTCACCGAAATATGGTGATATAATTCTGGGAGAAATCACAATTTTTTGTTGTTTAAATTGCATTTATGAATGCATTAATGGATTCAACCTGCTGAAAAACCACTGGGGCATTCGGATTATGCAGACTTAACCACTCAAATCTCGAGATCCAACAATCTCTCACCGGATTTTGGGAAAAATTAAATGGAAAATATCCCTGGAAAAGAGCCAAAACGTAGAACGTTTAGACTACGGCTAAAATAAGGAAATAAGTCCATACAAGTAACCAGCAAGGCAACCCACCATGGAGCATGTTATCACAAGATATGTACTTTTGCAAAGCCCTCCACAAGATCCCAAATCTTGTGTAACTATGGAAGAATCCACCACCATCACCTAAGTAGAGACTTCCCTCGTTTTAGTGATGGAAGAGGTCCACCACAAGGGATCAAATAACAAGATTAGCCAGGCCTACAACCCCCTATCTTGGTCACCTGTTGGTTAGGTCCAGGTCTAGGAAAGGGAAAGGAGATAACGGGGTAATTGTTGTACCTGTATGAGACAATAAACAATTTGCAGCATAATATAGACAATTACCAAGTTATAGAGTGCAATAATGACCCTTTGGACACTAGACAAGCAATAAATGCTATGGCTGTTGCAAATTACAGCAGTAAACTAGTTTCATAACAGTAATTAACACTTTGTAACAACAACAAATAAAAGCACTCAGAAATATAGCAATTCGCCATGAAAACTAAGCATTGAACAAGTATAACATTATCCAATTGCTAGAAGTATTTTCTGAGTAAGTTAAGCCACTTATAAATGGGTGTATGCAGCAAATTAAGGCAATTTTCAGTGGCTGTAGCAAACTTTTATAACAACTACAATAAATATTGATAGTTTGCTAGAGTTAGGGTTAGAAATGTTAGTAAAGCATCTGAAAGAGAGAAAATGTTAATTTTAATAACTAGTTTAACCACAACAACACCTTTAGACTAGTGCTGTTGTCCTCTAGGACTTATGGAGTCACAAATGCATTAGCTTGAAGATTGAACTAGGTGAAACAAGAGAGGTAAGGTCTAAACCCTAAGGTGCAAACACTCTTGGGCCTTAGGTTTTAGACTTTGAGGAAAGAGGTACCTAGGGTGCAAACACTCTTGGGCCCTAGGTGGCGTTTTTTCCCTTCTTCTAGCTTCACTTAGGTCAAGGATAAAAAGCTAGGGTTAAAACCCTAAAGTGCAAGCACTTTTGGGCCTTAGGATTTTAACCTTAGCAAAGAATGCTTCACAAACTTGGACAATAAAGACTTTGTGAGGGAGAGAAACACTTATGTCTCCCTCTTAGGGTTTCAACAAGACAAGGAAACTTGCAACAAGATAGCAATTTAACCTTTAGCATTAGCGAGAAACATAAAATTGCAGAAAATTACTAACTTCTTCCAAGTAGCAAGACCACCAAAACCCTAATTGCAGAATATTATCATCCAAAAGAGCAAACCATCCACAAGAACCTCCTCCAAGCCTAGTGCAAGAGAGAAAAGAGCCAAAGAGAGAGAAAATAGCGAAAGTTTTGAGAGTGTTAGCCCACACGAGTGAGGAATGTGATGATGAATACTAAATCCTAGTGCTAGCCTCTTTATATGAGGTAAAGCCTAGTGCTTTGTCCACATAATAAAGTGAAATGTCAATATAAGTGGGGCTGACCCCTCAAACAACCTCTACAAATGACAAAAAATGCAAATGAGTCATCATAATGCCACACATGTGGTGATGTCAAGCCTTCCAAGGGCATAGGAGGGCCTCCCAAGGCCACGTGGCATCATCTCAAGGTAAAATCATGGCAAAGGGTGCATCTCATCGTCCATGGTCATGCTCCATCATCAGTGGTACCCCTAGTGGCATTGAACCCTATCACCATCCAACCCTAGAAGGTGACGTCATCATCCAATGGAGGCCAACGTCAAGGATCTAGGGTACTACGTCCAAGGTGGAGGAGGCTGCATCTCGCCTCTGCCTGGTATCCAGTTTTCTGTTGCTGCAACGTCCTCAATCCAGTGAGAAATAAGCCCTAGGGTACACTGCTAAGCATGTGGGATTTCAGCCCGTCTGTGACATGTGTGCCATCATGACCAAATCTACCAAAACCAAGCCCATTTGTCCATCATCCAAGGTCCTGAAGATGTGAGAGCTCATGTAGGAAGGTGCCAAGTCATTGGGTGACTCACTGCCCTGCGTCACACGTGCCAAAGTCCTGCAAAAAGGGCATAACTTCCTGGGTTAAAGCCTAGGATGTCCCTCAAGAACCATGTTAGGGCCATTCAAATCAAAACATAATGTAAGACAAGTCACAAGGTAAACCAATGTTCATAAGAGATATTAGTTCTTGAGTCATGCAAAGAAAGTTGTTACTTAAGATATAAGCCATGTGAACAATTCACCTCAGTATCCCCTTCAAGCATTACACAGGCTCAAGACT
The DNA here is from genome assembly GCA_010110895.2 of Picea sitchensis. NCBI lineage: Eukaryota > Viridiplantae > Streptophyta > Pinopsida > Pinales > Pinaceae > Picea > Picea sitchensis. The sequence goes on along the minus strand of SNQJ01S0065377.1, from coordinate 68,200 downwards.
TTATATGAGTTGGCAAATTTGAATATTGGAGGGCCTTCATCAACCCTATTAGGTGTGCCAACCAAGACAATGAAAAAAAAGACCTAGGTAGAGGGATAGATCCCGAGGGAAATAATGAAAGAAAAAAAACCCTTCAAGAGTAAGTGTGATAGTGGTATGAGTTGGGCTTACTTCATGGCTTATGGTGTCATTAAATCCATCTCTATGAGCAACTCTGTAGAGGGAGCGCTTGCTGCTTGAGATACTCTTTTCTCGGTACTTTTTGCATTCCGAACCCCTTAATTGCCTTTTGATACCCATTCATTATTTTGCAAGTCCCCTTTACATGTTTCAACCTTTATTCTCTCATTTTTTTTAATGGGCTAAAGTCCTGTTATAAGTGTGCATTTAGTGCATCAGGACAAGGGGCGATTACCATTAGAGGGGGTAGAGCTCAAGATGGCCTGTGGCTTTTATAGGTGGACTTTATCATTTTAACATAACATACATATAACAACTGCATCAACCTCTGGGGCTTCAGCCCCTTCTTCTCATGAGAGAATGGACCATGATCCATTACTGAAGTTTAGTACACCGTGATAGGCTCCAGGATGGAAATTGTTAAGTATGGTGGGGAATGGAACTTTACTCTTGTGAGGGCCCCTTAGTAGTATCTGTTTTCCCTGGGCGGTGACAACACGGGACTAGGGCACATACGCTGACCACCAAGGTGAAACAAGGCAACAAACATAACTTCCCAAGCTAGTGATCCATTATCCAACTTCAACCAATGATCCTCATCCACATGTCCAATAAATTAAGCACAACACTTCGCATGAAAGAGAACTAACATACCTCATGGTGACATTGGCTTACCATCTCCCATACACTGAATTGTCTGGATGTGGTGAGCTTAGTTGATCTGTAGTTGTAAGAGGCTATCTGAGGGGGGCTGCTGGGCTGTTATCTATGGACATGCTGATCATCATCATGGTTGGGATCATTATCTCCACTGCAGGCCATGAGACATGATCTCCTCTAGTTACTCCTAGGCATGGGGGGGCTAACATAGCACTTTAAATGTGTCAAACTAGGGTTTATCCAACCCCTGAAGTGAAACACCCTCCAAGCATGATCCTCCTTGGGCTCAACACCCCTCCTCGAAGATGGTTCACTCTCCAACAAGATGTTAATCCAATGCTCCCTCTTACACTGGTTTGCTATTCTAGTGTCCTCATGCAAGTTACTCCTCCTCTAACTATGTGCCACATCTCCTCTCATGAGTCCAATGCTACTCTCATGTGTGTTGATGTGGTCACAAAGATCTAATGTTCCTCCTCAACATTTTTGTTTGGGTCCATCACCAACCTCTGTGAAGTATGCTCCTCAACCCAAAAGTCCTCAAGTCAAGCACATGCGTTCATACAAGCAACCAAGTGTGTCCATGCCATTTGGGGCCAAGGGTCCTCCCCCAAGTGCCCAACTCTCCTCCTCCTGGGTAGGTACCTGTTAGAATATAGAAGATTGTGCTCGTTTTACCATTGACGATACCCTCGTCACCCAAGCATAGGCCGAAGCCACCCTCCGAGCACCTTAACCTTAATTGAGAATTACTCCGGAAGCAAGGCTAGATAGCCAAACAAGGTGTAGCGCATCTTCCTCCAAGGATAGCGCACCAACAATAACTGATCAGATAGTCCAAACCCTACCCAAGAGATAGAAAACTGGTTGCTGCAGCAGCTGCACCTGCAGCTCTCCTCCACACGTGCGCACCAAACTGGGAACTGCAGTGCGCACCAGTTGCTGCTCTGCAATTCTGAGATGTGTCAAATGAGAACTGGCGCCCTGTATTTATAGTGGTTCTGCCAGATTTGCTGGGGTCGACTTCTCCTTTTGGATATGTGTCTGTTCAGTATATTATTATTATTTCTGGCCGACTTCTTCTCTTGGAGGCTAATAACCTAATATAAATTATCTTCTTGAG